>JANPWX010018142.1:52437-66969 GCA_024734555.1 Trochalopteron elliotii | reverse complement strand
TGTGTCACCCAAACCTCCAACAGATCCCAGTGTGAGCTGTCACAGAACAGGTGTGAGTGAGTGTCACCCAAACCTCCAACAGAACCACGTGTGAGCTGTCCCAGGGCTGCAGCACCCTCTGATGCCTCCTGGGAATTACGGTGGGATTAGATCCAGGTGACAGGAAACTGCTTGCTGCTCATCCCCACAGCAAAAAATATTTAAAATATTTTAAACTATTTAACAGCTGTGGCACATAACAGCACAGTGAGAGGAGAGGGGACATGGTGCCACCATAACCCAGAGGACATTGGCAAACACTTGGAAGACATGAGTGTCCCACAGACACTGGGACAACCCGCAGATCAGGGTGCACATTGTGCCCATCCCACATTTCCGAGTAACACACGGCATCCACCGAGCATCGCTGCCCGGGGCTGCCTCTGCAAACCTGGCAAAAACCATTCCCAAAAGTGCAGCCACACCCAGGGCTGCGGCTGGAACCCGGGTGGGCTTGAGGACAGCCCCGCGGGGATGCTGCTGCCCCGCATCCCTCTGGCACCGCTGTCCCTGGGACAGGGGACACTCACCATAGTCCTTCTTACAGTACTTCTTCATGTTGATCTTCAGCTTCCCCTTGGAGGCTTTGCAGTACGAGTCACAGTCTGCGCGGAGAGAGGGGGAGGGCAAGAAAACATTAACAAAACAAATTAGCCTTAAAATGAAGAAAGCGCTGGGGGGGAAGGGGGGACGGCTCAAAGCTGCAGCCTGCCGTGAATAAGCAGTGTGCCTGTGATATCCATCTGCCAGGCCCCGATTGGGTCTGGAGGGGGCATTGAGAAAGCCCTTCCTTTCTAAAGAAAGCTGCTCACAAAAGGAGCCCCATCCTCCCTCCGCCTCCCCCGGCCCGGCTTCCCCGGCCGCCTCTGTCTTCCTGGGAGACCCCGGGGGCCTCCCTTATTGTGCCACCCAGAGCTTTTGAGAGCCACACAAATTCCCCCTGTTCTCCAGCTCCCAACTGGAGCCTGCCCGGAGCCCACAGAGGCCCCATTGTCACCCCTAACCCGGGCCGGTGTCAGCCTTTGGCATTCATTGCCGAGAGATTCGGGCTGGGGTCACCCCGCCACAATGCGGGTCAGAGAGGAAATTAGCAGCCCATGAAGCATTAGCAAAGCCTTTTGGTGTCCACTCTACTGAAGTGTGCAAATAAAATACCCCAGGAGGAACATTTCATTCCTAATGGGCCCCCGGGGCTGGGACACGCCGGGCGGGCCCGGGTGGCTGGCAGGAGCCTGGCACGGCCCGCTGGCACTGCCACCACCCCTGGCACGGCCCTGGGGACAGCCAGCCCTGCCCTGGGGACAGCCAGCCCTGCCCTGGGTGGGCAGTACCCTCTGGTCACCACAGGGACATCCCCATGGCCCCCAGTGTGGCCAGAGAGGGGCTGTCCCGTGCCAGCTGCCAGCACCAGGGTGGGCTCATGGATGTGCTGCCCATGCACACCCCTGGCTCCTCAGCACCCACAGGTGCCAGAGAGGCCCCCAGCACTGCAGAATCCCCTAATTCAGGGGAAAGGACACATCTGTCTGCAGCAGGAGGCCTTGGCACAGCGAGAGCCTCATCCTCCATCATCCTTCCCCAGCCACTGCTGGAGCACAGGTGTGGGACCTGCTGAAGTTGTATTTCTACTGGTAAAGGAATCATGGATTTAGGACTTGGTATTTGGAGCTGCACCTTCATTTAGTGGCTCAGTCTGCTTGCACATCCCCCCCAGTGACCACAGGAGATGACCCCCACCCACAGAGCCCCCAGAGAGCACAACCCCCTTGGAGGGAGAGCAGGAAAATGCCCCCACCCCAAGGGCTGGGGTCAGGCTCTCAGGAAGTTGGAAGGTGGGGATGCTGCTGGCATCCCATGGTCAGCTCCCACTGGGTGCCAAGACCATGAGGAAACCCCTCAGCACCAAGACCTGTGACCCTGGTGTGCCCCAGCCCCTCTCAATGTGGCCATGCAGAGTCCCCATCTCAGCCCCATGGCTCTCTGCTGCTCCCACTCCTCAGGAGAGACCCTCAGGAAAAGCAGGCTCCCTGCTCCTCCAGCATGGCCCAGCCAAGGCCAAAGGCAAACCCTGAGATCTCCCTCCTGCAGGAGCCCCAGCTGAGATCTGTGCCCAGCTACAACCCAGCCAAGGCCCCTCCAAACCTTGATGACTGAGGGCTTCCAGCCACTGATGCCTCCCATTTGTTTTTCTCATCTAACATTTCTGAACATCGAGTAAAACTTAAAATGCACTGAGAAAGGAGTGGATATTCCATCAGAGCTGTAGCTGAGGGATGGAGATGCACTAGCAAAGGCCCAGCCATGCCCACGTGGCAGGATGCCACCACGCAGTGGGACGTGGCTGCTGCTGTCACTGAGCTCAGGGAACAGAAACATTCCTGATCCAGTGCACTGCTAAGATGTTCCTGGCCATAAACATTGAAAAGTCTCTGAGGGAACTGAATGTCTGTGCCGTGACCTGGGAGCCCAGGGAAGCTTCCCCTGAGCTTTTTGGGGGAGCAGGGAATGCCAAGGGACAGACAGGCCATCGGCTGCCCTGCCAGGCTGCTGATGAACTCAGGACAGCAGTGTGCTTGTGATAAACCTGCTGATGGTTCTCCCTGGCACAGAAATCCTGGAGCTCTGTGGGTGTTCACTGCTGCTGTCACAGCTCAGCCCCTGGGCAGAACAAGAGGTGACACAAGGACAGGTGGACAGTGAACACAGAGCAGGGTCAAGCCTGGAAGCTCTGGCTGCACATCCCTCCTGCCCTGGCCAAATCCAGGACACGCTGGGCAGCAGCTGGCCCTGAGCACCGGGGGTGGGCAGCAGCTCCCACCTGCACATCCATGGCTCAGCCCCACCAGGGATCTGCAGCAGCCAGGCTGGCAGAGCACACCTGCAGCAGGTCCTCCTGCAGCCCCACTGCTGCTGGGATCAACAAACAGCAGTCAGAGACACCATTGCTCTGAACTCCAGCCCAGAACCCTCACAAGAGCAACCCCAAGTCACCTCATCAACCTCTCCCCACCTCTGAGCACAGCTGAGCTCCCCATCCCTGCCCCGTGGTAATTCCATTCTACCTGAGGTTACAAACCAACTGGGAATCCATCCCGGGGCTGATTGCCAGCCAGGGGGGCTGTGGGGTGATGGGACAGCACCCAGCTGCCCCACAGCCTCCAGGACAGCACCCACAGCACCCAAAGCTTCTGCTTCTCCCAGCATGACACCCTGGGGCTCGAAACACCCAGTCCAGCCAGGGCTGACCCTGCTTTGCCTAAACACAACCCTGCCCTGCCCTTCTCCTCATTTCCCCAGCCCCAAGGGCTGTGCCAGAGCCTCAGCTGGCTTGAATTGAGCTGGTGTAAATCACTGGGAATCACCAGATGCCAGCGCTGGTTTCCGTGGGTGGGGGTTTTGCTCTGCTTCATTTCCTTTGTCTCCCTCGTGGAGAGCTCTTCTGCCTCCTGGGTGACTCGGAGATCCTCTGGGGCCTCTTTGGGAGGGCAGATGGGATTTCCCTGAGCTCTGTGTGTTGGGGTGGTGCTGCGAGGCCCCTCTGCCTTGGGGCAGTGCACGGAGGGGATGCTGCAGGATGTTGTGTCAGTGCTGACAGGGACAGACCCTGCTCTCCTCACCCAGTGACTCTTCAGCAGTCTGGGCTCTGGGGAGCCTTTGCTGAGCTGCTGGTCCTTGCTGGGGAGGGGATGGGGGGAATGATCAGCCTGAGGGAAGGGGAGGAGAGGGTGGATGTGGAGCTCGGTGACTAGTGGGTGTGCACAGGACACAAATGATGTGAGACTCTTGCAGAATTTCTCCCCAGATGTTTATGTGACAAACCTCTGGAGTCCCAAGGCTTGTGCTGCCTGGTTGTGCCAGAGGCTCCTTGTCCTGCAGGTCCCTCTGGCCCCTCTCCATGAGGATCAGCCTGGGATAAACCTGCCTGTGGGAAGTGATGCCAGATCCCAGCCACAAACCAGGAGAATTCTCAGAGCTGCCTGAAGAGAAGGACACCCTTTTGATACCCGCAACTTGGGAGGGGTCAGTGTCCAGCTCCTGTCCAGCAGGAGTGATGAGGGGGCAGCAGGATGGGCTCAGCCCCAGATTCCTGTCCCACTGTGCTGCACAAGTGTCCCCTGCACACCCTGCTGCTGTCCTGCTGGCCCTGGCAGGGCTCAGCTGCCCTCAGCAATCCCTGAGCCCCTCTCAGTGTCCAGCCCAGCCACCTTTGTGAGGCACCCCCAGTGCAGGGCAAACCCACGGTGACATCCCAGCTCCTGGCCCTTCCCTCCCCGAGTTTTCCCAGCTGCACAAACACTCCAGTGCAAACCCTGCCTCAGAGCCTCGAGCCCAAAGCACAGCCGGCCCTTGGTGGTTTATTTTTGGGCAGCCCTGCATCCTGCCGCGGGGACATCCTGCTCGTCCCTGCGGGGCTGGGGGAAAGCTCCAGCTCCCGGCGTTTCCCGGATCAGCAGAGCGGCGGGGACGGGGTGGGGAGGAGGCGGCTGGAGCTCCGGGCTCGCACAGGGAGCAGGTGGCGGGCGGCTGCTTCGTGTCGCTGGCAGCTCAGTAAAACGTGTCAGCACAGCCTTCAGCAGCTTTGCAGCTCAGCCCATCCCCTTGATAGAACTAATTCTCTGGCTGGGCAGAGACTTTTCACAGCTAAACACCTTCTTTGTTTTGCTTAATTCTTTTTTTTTTTTCCTCCAGAAAGTTGAATTTTTGTGTTTAAACATCTTGGGTTTGGGGAATTGCTGTGATGAGGCTGAGAACTGTGGGGTGCTGAGTGTTCATCCTGTGATTTGTTAATGGATCCTGCTCTTCCCGGAGCGCTGCTGCTCCCAGGGCTGGGCAGGGAGGAGGTGCTGGCAGCAGAGCTGTGGGTGCTGAGTGTTGTTGCAGGGAAGACCCTGCACCAGGCGCCTCTTGCTGCTCTTGGAGCTCCACAATCAGCTTTGAGGCGCTGGGAAAGCCACATGTCGGGAACGGAAATTAAAGGCCCCTTGATTCTGACATGATAGAGCGATTAAAGCCACATTTCTTGGCCTGGGTACCTAACTGGAAATGCAGATATAAGGCTTAGATCCCCAAGGGGATTCAGATTTCTAATCCAAATTTATGCAGCTAAATTCCTATTGATTTCCCCCAGGTAGGGCCCTAAATGCCTTTGTGGGCTGCGATCCAAAGTGGAGGTGTTGTGGCTTAGGAGGGGAGCCCCAGCCCTGAGAGCCTGACCCCAGCCCTTGGGGCTGAGGGGCATTTTCCTGCCCTCCCTCCCAGGGAGTTGTGCTCTCTGGGGGCTCTGTGGGTGAGGGTCTGGGTGCCCCCACCTCCTGTGGTCACTGGGGGAGATGTGCAAGCAGACCGAGCCACTAAATGAAGGTGCAGCTCCAAATACCAAGTCTTAAATCTGTGATTCCTTTACCAGAGAGAGCAGGACTGAGCAAACAGGAGCGGTGTCAGCCTGGTGTCCCACACACCCCCAGAGTGGCTCAGGGCAGATCAGAGGGGCTGGTTTGATTTGCTGCAATGGAAGGGGAGGCTGGTGGTGAGCAGATTTCAGATCCCTGCCCTTTGCTCTCCCTCCCCAGTGTCACTGGTCAGAAATCCTCTGTGCCTGAGCTGCCCCTCACCAGGGGGGTGAGCAGCAGTGACCATGGGGGACATGGCAGCTTCCAGGTCCCCACTGGCTCTGGCCAAATCTCAGCTGAACTTCTCCACAGGCATCCCTAAATCTGCACATTGGGGCAACTCCTGGCTTCCCAACAGCCCCTGCAGTGGGAGGGTCTGTCCTCACCTGAGGGATGGGATTTGTATTTCAGTGCTGTACAACCCCCATGAGTGCCCAGGGGGAGGAAGGTGTATTTTTGTGTCGTTTTTGAAGCTGGACCTGAGTGATCCCTCCCTTCACCAGGAGCTGGGGAATCCCAGCTCTCAGCTGTGTCTGTGCCCCTGCTCTCAACCACAGCCTGAGCTGGCTCCCTGAGCCCATCCAACAACCACAGAACTCTTGCAGGTGCTCCCAAGAAGTGCTGCAGTCCTCTGGGATGTGCAGGACATCGTGTACAGCTGCTCCATCCCCATGGGACTGGGAGCTTCTCCAGGCTATTCAGACTCTGGAAAGAAAATTCCAGCCCCTTTTACAACCAGCAGCCCCACATCCTCAGTTTGTGGCCAGGGCCTGGAGGAAAAAAAGCTCATGGAACAAAAGTGGGGTGCATGGGGGGCTGTCCTTGGGGAGGGCAGGGGCAGCAATGTCATGTGTCTGCCCTGGGGCTGAGTGTGGGCTCAGAATGTTCCCCTGGGCATGAAAACCTTTCTGAGAGCTACCTCAGAGCACCCCAAAGGCAGGTGGGAGCCACACTCCCCAGGGACACAGGATAAAATGCAGCCCAGCACTGGGACAGGAGAGGATGGCCCTGGAGCAGTCATGGCAGGGATGCCTTTGGCCCTCAGACCTCTGGAGATTTCCCCAGATGACCATGAACTCCTGGTTCACTTCCCACAGCACTGAAGCTGCTGCTTGCTTCCATCCCAAAGAATTATTTTACCATCTCCTCCATCAGTCCCAGGGAAGGACTGCTAGAGTCATTTGGAGAGCTGCAGCTCTGCCTGCTCCAAGCTGCTGGCTCTGGGCCTGTGCTGACCACACGTCCTGAGGGAGGGGATGCTCTGGAGGAGCCCTCTCCTTTCCCAGAGCATGGATGGGAACATCCCTGCGGGCCAAGCACAGGGGCTGCAGCTCACAGAGCACACGGTGACTGTGAGGGATCACTGCAGTAATTCAATTTGTGCAGGACTCCACTGGGAGTCTTTGTCTCAGAGCTGGCTGCTTCAGTATAAAGAAGCTTTAATGAAACAGCAAAGCTAAGGCAGAGAATCCTTCCCAGGTTATTAATGTCAGCAGTGGCATCACTTGTCCTGTGCTTTGCTGCACCCTCGTCAGGCCACTGAGTGGATGGGGGTTATCACTATCACAGTTCTGTTATCACTAAACTGGGTCTGTTATCACTAATTGGCTCTTCTCTCACCTGCCTGTGACCCAGCTGTCCTGCCCGATGCCCTTTGCAATTATCCAGTGTAAATGAGTGCCCTCCATCCCTGGCCAGCTGCAGGACAGCTGGTGTCCCCAGCAGGGTGGCCTTGGCCATTCCTGCAGCATGGCCAGGAGCTGGAACAGGGAGGCACATCCCTGCCAGGCCTTGGAGCTGGGATGAGCTGGGGCTGGGCTGCTCCAGCCGTGCCTGCTGTGTTATCCAGGGGATTGTCCCCTGGTGTGAGCAGCCTCAGCCTGTGGACAGGGATTCCAGGGCCCTGGATGTGGCCCCAGAGGGTCTGTGCTGAGCCTGGGTGCACAGCAAGCCTCTGGCACTGGGCTGTGTTTAACCCAGTGACCGTGGTCTGGCCTTGGTCACCTCCCAGCTGGGAGCTGCAGTCCCCAGGAGCTGCAGGGATTTGTCCCAGCAGCTGAGGTGGGTCTGTCACCACTCTGTCAAGGCAGAGGCACCATCAGAGCATCTTCTGCTCTCCAGAGCGGGCTGAGGAGCCCTTGGCACCAGCACAGGAGTGTGGGGGGCACTGAGGCCAGCCCTGCCCTGTGCCAGGCACCGAGGCCAGCCCTGCCCCGTGCCGGGCACAGCCACCACGGCACTGAGCTCTGCCACTCCCCGGCAGGGCAGGAAAAGCGGGAGGAATCATTTCCACTCTTACCTGTTCGCTTTGGTGCTTTGCAGACCCAAACCTCCCCCTGGGACCCCGCTGCAATACCTGGCAGTGGATACACAAAACCTTTCCTGAGGATGCCACGGCTCCTTGTGAGCACCTGGCAGGAGCATCCCGAGCCCTCACAATCAGCGTGTCCCACAGATCCCGGGAATCCCAGGGCCACGCCGGGAGCTCGCTGCCGGTGCTGCGGGAGAAGATCCCGGAGCTCCCGCAGATCCCAGCGGATAACGACCATTAACCTCTCCCTTGGAACAAGAAGGTGCAAATGAGCCCACAGTAGCCTCCTTTCTTCTGGCTGAGCAAGATTGATTGAAAAACAAATTGGCGCAAATAAAGCATGTAATTAGATTAAAGCCTCTCGCCTGGAGCGGCTGGAAAGCGGCAGCGAGGGATTCCCGGGAGCCCGCAGCCCCTTCCCACCTCCGCAGCCCCTTCCCACCCCTGCAGCCCCTTCCCACCTCGGCCGGGGGGGCACCATCCCCGCTGCTCCAGCAGGACCCCCAGGATGTGACCAGGCTGTCCCCGTCACATCCCGGGAATGTCCTGGGCAGTTCCTCGTGCTGGGCCAGCCCCGGCTGTGACCCCGCAGCTGGGTCCGGGCACGGTTTGGGTGCCTTTGGTGCATCCCGGGAGCTTTGGTCCCGGTCAGGGGGAATCCCCCCAGACCCCGGCCCGACCCCGCTGCAGCTCGGCTCCAGAGCTCCTGGTGCCGGGATGGGGATGGGGATGAACGGCCCGAAGGGGTTTTGGGTATTTCAGGACAGCCGTGCCCACAGCAGCTGTGGCCTCAGCAGCAGCATCCCGATTTTCCCGGATCTAAAGGGAGCAGGAGGCAGGGGATTGCTGCTGGTGGCACGGTGGGGACAGTCCAACTGTGCCAGACACCCACTGGAAACACTGCACTGGAAAAGCCAGCGGTGGGAACACTGCACTGGAAAACAAACAGTGAACTGGAATACACCTCACTTGAAAACTCCACACCAACACGGAGTTTTACAGCTCTTCCACACCAGCTCTGCCCCCTCCTCAGCCCTCTCCCGGCTGCACATTTCCTATCCCTTCCCACGGGATTTATCCCGGTGTTGAGCCCCAGAACATGTTGGGGACAGGGGGTACAGATCCAGGGGTGCCCTGCCAAGAGCCACTGCCAACACCATGAAATACATTCCTGGGAAAACATCTGTCCTCAGGAGCTGAGCACCCCATCAATTCCTGCCTGACAGCACCTCCCAGCCGAGGGGGAAAATCAGAGTTTTCTGCTCGGGGAGAGATGCAGAAACAGGGAGTTGGTGCTGGGGACAAGAGCTTTGTGTCTCTGGGAGTAATCAGGAATCTCCAGGGGAAATCAGCCTCTGGAAATGTCCCAGGATGGGGAGAGGGGGCTTGTCAGTCCTGACCGAAGCTCGAGGCTTGGCTGTGGTGGGATGTGGGGATAAAGGGTTGCAGGGATGGAGGGATATGAGGATGAAAGAATACAGGAATGCAAGGGGGGAGAAAGCTGGGGTGGAGGGAATCAGTGCAGGGATGTGGGGATGGAGGGATGTGGGGATAAAGGGTTGCAGGGATTAAGGGATACAGGGATGAAAGAATAAGGGGGTGGAGGAATGGAGGAGTTTGGGGTGGAGGGAATCAGGTGCAGGGATTTGGGGGTGGAGGGATGCAGGGACTTGGGGGTGGAGGGATGCAGGGATGGAGGAATGAATGGATGTGGGGCTGCAGGAAGCCCTGCACTGGAGGATAAGAGCACAGTGCCGTTGTGCATGAGCCTTATCTGCTTTTCAGCAGTTCTGGGGGGTTGTTTTAGGGTTGTTTTCCTTTAGACTTTCGGAGCTGTTTTGAAGTGACCAGGAACTCCCTCACTGGAAGCTCCTCTCCCCTATTGTGCTCCCAGCCATTCACTGGGGATCACCGTGAGAAACCTTTCAGGGGGAGCTGGATGCTGCTGATCAATCAGTCAATCAATCCCGCAGCCAATCCATCACCTCGCTTACAGCTGGGACAAGGCAGAGAAAGCCTGGGCAGGGCTGAATGAATTCCTCCTTTGGATGGGTACAAAGCTGGAGACTCCCAGGCTGAGCCCAGATTTACCCCAGGGTGAATGAAATGACGATTTCCCCTCCCGACTGCACCGCAGGGAGCCGGGCAGCGCTTTGTTCCCAGGCTCTGGGATGCTCCCGGCTCTCCGTGGGGCTGACACTTCCCCTCCCCAAGGGCTTTTCTTCCTCCCAGTGCAAATCCCTGGATTTGGGAGCATCCTCACCGAGAAGAGGCTGTGCCTGTGGCCCAGCCTGGCAGCTCCCCCAGGCAGGAGCCCTCCGGGGAGGAGGCTGAGCCCTGTTCCCAGCTCCAGCACTGCTGATCCCATGCTCCTGTTCATGGAATATCAGTGCCAGGACATGGCTGGGACACGTCCCTGCTTCACATCCTTGGGAAAGCTCGGGCTGGCTCCTGTGCTGCTGTCCCCACACTCTCATCTCCAAGGCACCCTCACAGATGCTGTGGATGGATCTAGAGGCTCACAGGGGGGTGGCTCCTTGTTTCCAGCTGCTGCAGCTCATGAGAAGGAGCTGTGGGGTATTTAATCCTTTCCTACTTTTCCCTCAGAGCTGTTGCTGCAGTGATGGTGGCAGTGTTTACGTGGCTGTGGGATGGGAACAGTGGTGCTCAGGCCCTGCTGAGCTAAAAAGGCCACGTTCCTATGGGGATGCCCAGGTGCAGGAGGGCTGGGAGGCTGGGAATGAGGGAGGCTGGGAATGAGGTGTCCCTCAGCTGTCCTACCCCCAGCCCTGCAGTGGGAGAGGGGATTTAATCCATGTTCTCCCCACCCCAGTGAGGTTTCCCTGGGGTGATGCAGGTGCTGCATCAAGGGACCCCTTTTCCCTCCTTGTCTGTCCATGGACATGGACTGTGAGCCTGTGGCCACCCCCTGAAATCTGCATTTTGTCCTTCTGCTGAGGGCAGAGCCCATTCCTGCTGCTCACCCTGGGACTGTTCCAGGAGAGACAGAATTGACCTGTGAGCAGAGGGTGGCTCTTCATCACCTCAATCTAGGCATGGGCAGGCAAAAATCAAAGCTTTTGACTTTCAGACAGAGGAAAAACAACCCTTTTATAGGACAGGAGTACTCTGGCTACCTGCAAATGATTCTGAAACAGGAGTTCCAGCTCATCAAGGGAGGGCAGTTTTCCCCATTCCTGGTTCTTGGGGGAGGATTTGGGCTAAAATTTGGATACCACAGCATGCAGCCAGCTCTGCACTGGGTCTCCTCTGCCCTCTGGGAAAGCTGCAACCTGCAGCCAATCCTGCTCTGGGTCTGTGCACCCTGGGGAGCCCAGGGATCCCTCAGAGCTGGCTTTTCCCTTTCCTGCATTTACATCCAGCCTCTTCCTCACCAGCCAGGAACAAAAGGGCCCCGAATGATATTTGGAAGGGCCAGATTTAGTTTTGAAACTGCCGAGGTTGATTTCCAGGGGAAAACTGTGGGGAGCTGCATCAATCCAATCACCTGGTTTTATTTAAGCCCACTGGCTGAAATCATCCACCTCAGATAATCATTCCCCAGAAAATCTGGATTTGATTCAGATAAGACAAGGACTGACTGGCAGGTTTGTAAACCTTCACCCCCCCAGTGCTGTTTTTGTTTGCCCTTTCACTGTGGTCCCTTCTGTCTGAGAGGGACCAAAAAAGGACCAGAAAAGCTCCTCTTGCCTGGCAGCAAAAATGAGGAGCAGCCCCTCCTCATCCTCCAATCTCCCAGCATGGATGCATTTCATCTAAACAATCCAGTTCTGGCCTGTTTTCCCAAACTGATTGGGACCCCTGAGAGTGAAGCAGAGCCAGGCAGGACCCCACACAGCAGAGCTGACATTGTCCCACCCCTCATTCCAAGGCCAGCTTTGGCCCCTGCTCCAGGCTCAGGTTGGGGTGATGCTCCCTCAGCTCTTGGCCACTTTCTGCCCCTCGTGGCCACGAGCACAGGAAATGGAGCAGCACCTCTCCCACAACTGGCTGCACTCAAAGTCTCCCATTAATTGCTTTTTCCATCTTGTTTCCAACCCCCTTTTTCTCCCATAGCATGGGAGCTCTGGCTCGCAGACACTGATTTAGGGATTTGACTAAAAACCCCACAGATTTCAGCAGGGTGGAGGTGGGAACTGAGGGATGCCAAGACACAGCACTGCTGGATGCTCCCTGTTGAGAAAAAGGGATGAAATATGGACGGTTCAAGCTCCTTGGACAAAGCAGTGCTTAAAAACTCCAATAAAATCCCAGTGAGAAGAATTATGGTGGGATTCTGGGCCGTTGGATTGCTCAGCTTGGCTCAGCCTTCACTGGGCTTTCACTGGGAGGTGGCACAGGAGGCTCCTGGGGGGATGTCCTGGTCCCTGGTCACCCCTCTGGGCAGGGCATGGGGACATCTGTCCCTCCAGGGACACAGGGATCCACAAGGCACTGTCCAGGCACTTCTCATCATTCCCAGACCTGCTCCCAGCCTCCAGCCAGGGCTCCCCAGACAAGGAAGGCTCTAACCCTGCTGGGATATTCTCACTTATTGGCTTTGTGCAATCCCAGCTGGGTTTTAGCTCCCCAAACAGCCCCTCTCCCATGGCAGGGGGGCAGTAGTGCTGCTGTGCTCACATGGGGTAAAACCTGTCCCTTAAATCAGCCCCACACAGGCCCCTGGGATCAGCCTTCCCATGACACTGGGGACTGAAGATATCCCTTTGCTCCTGAGCACACAGCTTGGGTGACAATCCCTGCTCAGGGATCAATCCACGGTGACATCCATCACTTTTAGTACAAATTCCTTCATTTATGAGCCCTCCTGCACCACTGGGACAAAAGTAAACAGCTTTTACACCTCGTGTCCTTCCCAGCTGGGGCTCAAACACCCCGGGGAGCTCCAGGCAGCAGCACAGGACGAGTCAGCCTTTCCTGGGACCCTGCTGCTGCTGTCATCTCCTGCTCAGAGCCACCCCACAGGGGGGAACTGGGAACAGAGGAGTCCATGGGTGACATGGGAGGGACAGCTGTGGTTCCACTCGGATCCAAGGCTGGGTAACCCCCCTGTGCTCACAGATCCAGCAGGAAAAGCTCCTGCACCTTCCCTGCCCCCCGAGGAACACCCATCCCTCAGGATGCTGCACACGTGTTTCCAACGTTCGGGCATAAAAGAAAACCACTTGTCCCGGTACAAACAACAGGATTTACGCCTTCGGTGCGATTTATCTCGAGGGAAATGGGTGCTGAAGAGACATTTAGCACGGAGATGCTCCAAAAGGAGAGAAGGAGGACGTACCTGCGGGCTCCTCGGCGCTGCTGGCGGCCGTGGTGGGCGGAGCAGCCGGGATCTCTGCAGGACAGCCGGGGGCACACGGCGACAGAGGGGAGAGAAAAGGAGCAGCAATTATTCCAAACCCCAAAGAGCTCGGTCCCTGCACACGCTGCACGTTCCCTTCCCAGCCATGCCTGCCAGCAAGGAGGGTTCCCAGTAAGAGCTCCCAAACCAGTACACCGGGAACTGGGCATCTCTGGGGGGTGTTGCAAAGGGGGTTTTTAACAAAACAAAAACAAAAACAAAAACAAAAACAAAAACAAAAACAAAAACAAAAACAAAAACAAAAACAAAAACAAAAACAAACAAACAAACAAAATTGGTTTTTGGCTGCGTGCTGCCCTGTGCCCAGCCCCTGTGGTCTGCTGTCACTGCCTGTCCCCTCCAGCTGCTGTCACCCAGGTCGGAGGCAGTGCTGGCACTCCCCTGGTGACAGGCAGGGTGCAGGTACAGCTCTGCAGCTCTGCTGGGGTGCAAGGGGTGCCTCCCACATTTAAAGGAAACACAAACACATCTGGTGCCAATTCCCTGGTCCCTGGCTCTGATTTGGGGCCAACTTTGCAGAGCTGAAACCACATGGTGCTGTGGATGCTCATTTTCAGGCCTGGCTGTGTTTGTGGAGAGGATGGGCTGGGGATGGAGGGAGCTGCACGGCCCCAGATCTGCAGGATGCTCCCCTTGGATGTTCTTTAGGGCACAGGGCTGCCATTTCTGTGCACTCCTGGGAATCCTGCTGGGGGAACACTCCACCAGTCCAGTCTGACAGTGGAATTTAGGCATGGGCTGGGAGTGGGCATCTGCCTCTTCCTGCTTTTGTGTTCTTGGAAAAATGCACAGCCACCAAGGCAGGGTTTGCTGGGGTGTGTGACAGCAACTCATAGGGGTGCAGCCCAATCAGCATCGGGTGATTTTGGGGGGGTCACACTTTAGTGCAATTAAACACAGCACAAGACACAGCCAGGCAGCACTGAGATCCCAAAGCCTGGCCTGGCACAGACCCCACAGGGGTCTCACTCCTTCCCCCAAGGTGTTCTTTTCATGGCTATGAGTCTCTGGGAGCAGGGAATTACAAGCAGTGGTAAATCAGAGAGTGGCTGTGCCCAGCCCCAAACCCTGGATGGGCCGTGTTGAAATCCTGGGTCTGTCTTCATTTAGTGCCATGAATCCTGAGGGAGCTGATGCAAGGAACAATTTACTCTGATTTCCCCTGGCCTTGGGGAGTGATTCATGATAAACCTTTGTGCACACTTGCTGCGGAGCAGACTGGAGCCACGGCTGGAGGTCTTGGGGACAACAAGCATCTGCTTTGGGCTCTTGCTGTCCCATTGCAACACGGGGAAAAATGAATCTCAAGTGACCCCAAACCAGCCTGGAATGTAAGTTTTCTTCAGCAGGAGAAGGTGGAGAAAGGGTGTCTGCCTCAGAATTTGGCAATGACCATGCTGAGAGGGGGG
>JANPWX010018142.1:0-47471 GCA_024734555.1 Trochalopteron elliotii | reverse complement strand
GCATCAGGGCTTGTTATCATCACTGCTCCAAAAGGATTACGGCCTCGCACATTTGTTAACAGCCCTGATTTCTAAGAGCTGCAAGCGCCGTGCCAGACTGTGGGCTGCCCCTGCTGAGCCGTGGCAGGGACAGGCAGGCAGGAAAGCTTTCCTTTTCTTCTGCAGCATCCCCGGGAAGGAGCCGGCCAAATCCCTCCTTGGGGAGCACTGATCCCGCTCTCCTCCTGCCCCTCAAGGGAGCTGCCTGCCAGGAACAGGGGCTGGGGGAAATCTGTCCCACTGCCTGGGCCCTGGAAGGGGCTGCATTGGGGTCAGTGTCCCCACGGGCACCAGTGGCTTCAGACCCCCCCAAATCCCCCAAGCCGGGCACATCACTCCTAAGAGGGCTTTTCCTGGACCCTGCAGTGCTGCTTGGTTCCTTCTGCACCCCTCTGGCTCTCAAACACCCAAAATCTCTCTCATTTGGAGACAGCAGACCACATCCCACGTCGGGTTTGGGTTTCCAAGTTTTGGTGTTTGGCTGGAGGCTCCCTCCAGGCCACCCCAGCACCATCCTGCTCCCTGACCAGCAGCCCCCAGTTTGACCCTCACTGGGAGCAGCTCCCAGGCCGGGTTTGGGGGGTGCCTGGAGCAGCCCTGCACTGCGATGGCCTGAGGACAACAACTTCTCTCTGGGGACATCCCAGAGCTCCAGCAAACTGCCACCAGCCCTGACCCCACCAGCCCTGGATGAAGAGACAGAGCCTTGCCAAAACCCAATGGTTTTTCACATGAGAGGAAAAAAAAAACCCTCAAGAAACCAACGAAGCTTTTGCTCCTTTCCCCATCTTTTTCCAACACTTCTGATTTGGGGTTTTTAATTAAAAGTCCCTCTCTCCCCCCTGCCCTGAGCTCCCGCTGGGAAATGGCTGCTTGCAAACCTGCCCACAGCAGAAATCTCCTTTTCTAAAGATAATTTAGATTGGAAAGGTTTTAACGTGAGATCTGCATGGCTGGTGATGAGCAGAGGGATGCTTAGGTGGGAAAATCTTCAAGCTGCAGCCCCAAGGGATGGCTCAGGTAATGCTGGGGGAGAGGAAATAAATCTAAAATAAACTTAAAAATAAAAACGCATTAAGCAAAGGCCTGAAGGAGGAACAGCAGAGAAAAGAGTTAAAGAAGAGCAGAGACTCAGGAGTTAATACAGAAATAAGCAAATCAGGGAAGGGTTACTCAAGAAGAGGCAAAGGGCAGGAGGATGGGGACGAACACTCCTCCTGTTTCAGTGAGGAATCCCCCCAGGAGAGTGGATCGCCCTCCTTTCGGTGGGACCGCTCAGACCAGAGAGAGAAAAGAGAGAAAAAAACCCTCGGTGATGAGTAAGAACCCCAGACTGAGAGCACAGAGCGCTATTTGGCCAGCACATAAATAAATCGCGCTGCTGCTGCTTCCTTCCCTCTCGAGGTAGTGCCTCGGCCAGAGCTGCCCGGGCTATTTTCCAGCCGAATCTCTCTCAGGTTGTTTCCTCTCTGCCCGGGCCGGGCTGCTCTGGGGGCTCTGATGTCCCCATGTGTGATGTGCTCAGGGCTGCAGAGGGCACGGGTGGCACAGGAGCTCACCGAGATGAGATCCCGGCCGATCTCTGCCACCTCGCTCTGCCACAGCGTGGGGGAAATCCTCTCAGGGTGCAGGGACGGGCTCTGTGTCCCCAGTGTCTCCCTGGGGCCCCTCGGGCAGCAGCCGAGCCCGTTCTGCCTTGTGTGTCTTCCCAAAATTCGGGGAATCAGCAGCGGCTCTGCGCTCCCGGTGCGGGGAGGCAGGAGATGCTCCAGGCAGAGTCTGCAGATGTGGATTTGCTGTCCCTGTCCTCGAGAACCTGAACCAGCGCCAGCAATTAGGAGCAATTAAAGGTAATTTACAGTTCCCCGGCCAGTGCAAACACTTGCAGCCAGCAATTACAGGCTCTTCTCCTTCCCCAGCCATGGAGGGCCGGGAATGGTGCTTGAATTTGATTTTTCCAATCCGGTTCAAATTCCTTTGGGCTGTAACCCCAAAGTGAGGGAAGTCTGCAGCGGGATGCCAGCAGGGGGTGATTGGTGCAAACACCCCTTTGGCATCGCCGCTGCCTTTCCGATGGGCACCTCGGGACTCACGGAACACGTTTGCATCCCTGAACTTCCCTGGATTTCATCCCTGAGCTTCCCTGGCTGCGAGGATTTGTGGATTTGTTCATCACCCAGCGAGGGGAAGAATTTCAGCAGCGCCCTGCACTGAGCAGAGCCCTCGGGCTGAGGGCACCTCTGTGATGGGGACAGGAGAGTGGCCGGGACATCCCCGGAGAGGAGGAGGAGGAAAACACGAGGTTTTTCCTCATGCCTTGCCTGCAAGGATCACCCCATAGAGGGTACGGTGAGATGGGAGAGAAGCAAACGGGGATGATGCTGGAGCAGGGAGAAAGGGTGTCTGCAGTCTGTCAGAGCATCGGGGGAAGGGAAATAACTCTCAGCATTTCGTTTGTTCAGAAAAACTTTAAGAAAAATTTATGGTGAGTGTCTGTGGCCGAGATGACCAGGAATTCCTAGTGAAAAATGAAGTTATTTGGTTGAAAACATGGCTGTGGAGGAGAAGACAAGGAGCAGGAATCTGTGGGGAGGTTTTAACGGGCAGTGAAGGCAGCAGTGGGGGTGCCCCTGCTCCCAGCAGCTGATTTTCCTATAAAATAACCACGACCTAGACAGCAGGGAGCTGAGAGCACTCCCAGGTGAGCACCCCGAGCCTGGCTGCCCCAGACGTGAGGAGACCACGGCGCCCTGTGCGAGACAGACCCAAAGTGGCCGAGTGGATGAGGGGAGAGCAGCCAAAATCCGGAGTGCAGAAGGAGGCATAATTGGAAGGAGGGAACAGGATGGGCTCATCCACGCTGAAGGGTCCCAATTAACCGCAGCCACTCCAGGAAAAGATCTGGGAGTCAATGAAACATCTGGCTGATTGCAGTGGAGCTCAGAAGAGCCACAAGATGGGAGGCTGCGCTGTGAAAAGGGGGAGAGAGAAACTCTGAATTCACATCAGGGCACTATAGAAATCAATAGCACGTCCTCAGCTGGGAGCTGCAGTGAAAGGCACGGAGAGCACCCACGGAAAAGGTTCGGAACGCCTTGCCAAGAGACGGTGGAGGGCTGCCAAGCAATGCACAGCGCCGGGAAGGTCAGACAGGTGCTCCTCTTCACTGGTCCTTAAAGCCCAGCGACAAAGGGACATTGAGGGCGCTGAAAAGGCAACCTTTTCAACGATAAAAGGAAACGCTGCTTTGCACCACACGTAATTAACTCGTAGAACTCCTGCTACGAGACACCATGGCAAGGGCCCAACAGGATTAGATAGGGCTCTGAATGAGAACATCTGTAGTTACATTAGCTGGGATTAATATATATACGGATATAAGCACTGCCAGGCAGCTCCTCACCGCCTGCAGCCAGGAGATTTCCCCCGGGGCCAGGCTCTGCAGAACTGGCTGCCTTGGGCTTTTATAGCTCTGTCTGGAGCTTCCAAATCAGCCCCTATTTTCTGTCCAAACCTGCTGAGGCACAGCATCGCCCGCCCCAGCCCAGCCAGCGACGCCTTTCTGTACTTCAGCTCAGGTTTGGGGCTAAAAAACACCTGGAAACATCTTGGGGACGTTCTTGGGATTAAAAAAAAAAAAAAAAATCAAAAAACCCACATTTTTTCTGTTCAGGTGGTTGAACTTGCTGAGATGGTTCTGCCCCACTGAAGGCTGACAAATAGCACGACAAAAATGCAAATATTTTCGCACCCCCGGTGTTGGGGCAGAGGTATTCCCAGCCGCTAATCCTGCCCCACACACGTGTGGTGAAAGGTAAACAGAGGAATAAATCTCCAGGCTCAGCTCTCCTCAAGTGTGACCTTTATGGAGAAGGTGTCTGAAAAGATCTGCATTTTTGGAGAATTAGCATCTTCCTGTTTTCGGGGAAGCTGCTTCCTTGGGAGGTTTTCAGGGTGATAAAAAATCCTTTTGCCTGGACAAGAAAAAAAAGCTAGGTTTGCCAGGGTGTCCAAATTTCCTCTTGTCACCCTGGATGAGCCAGGATCACAAACCTCACAGGGCTCCAGATCCAGCCTCTGGACTGAGCAGGGACCCAACAATGCATTAAACTGGAAAAAAACCCCTTAATTTGCAATAATCATCGCTGAAGGCTCCTGTATTCAGAACTCACACTCAGTTTGAAGTACAAATTCAATCCCAGGTAGCCAATGTGCCTTAGGTGCACATTTATATTTAACCAGGCTTTAAAATGCTTTTCCAGAATCATGGCCAAAAAATTGCTTCCCTTTGATTGCTTCCCTTCTTTCCTCCAAAGACTTCAACAGGAGTAAAAAAAATGTGGCTGCAGAAAATTTCTGCTGGAAAAAACCCACAACAAACCCAGGTTTGTTGTCAAAATGTCAAAACAAATTCAATTTAAATTCTCCTGTTGCCTCAACAACGCATCCTGATGCAACAAACATGTCTCACTTCACCTTATGGTTTAGTGTTTAGAGGGGTGGTTCTGGCATTATTACTTAAGTGAGGGTTTTTTGTTGTTGTAGAGTTGGTTTTTTCCTGCTCTGCTGTCTTTGGGAGCTCAGGTACTTTCAATCCTGCTCCCTCTGAACACATCTTCCCAGAGAACTCAAGGTGTGAGAATTCCTGGATTTCCCCATAGCTGAAATCCATCCCAGGGGTGACTTTGCAGTGGTCCCAAGGAGGACAGGATGTTTTCACAGCTCTTCTTTGGCTCCTGTCTTTGGGAAATCAATTCAAAACAAGCAGGGCTCCTTCCTTTGGACACCTCTCCTGGTTGTTTGTCCATGGATCAGGGAAGTCTGAGCAGAACCCGTGCACCTGAGCACTGAGGAGAGGTTTGTGCTGGCCCTGGAGCCATCCCGTGGAGATGGGAGAGCCCCCAGGCACTGCCAGAGCATCTCCAGCTCGGGCAGCACGTCCTGTCCTGCAAATCCCACAGATTTATGGCGAGGAGAAGCTGGAACTCAGTGTGCACCCACCCAGTCTGGCCCCAGCTGGTTTGCAAAGCAGAGGCAGGGGTGGAAAGTCTCTGTGCTAACTCTGAATCCCAGCAATGACTTTAAAAATTAACCATTAACTCTCCTGCCGTGAGCTCTTCAGCCCGTCTGCGGCACTGCGAGCTGAATTTTGTCCTCCACAGGATCATGTTCGTGCTCAGTGTCCCTCAGCACATTCTCCTGGAGATTTAAAGGTTTCTTGCCAGCAGAACATGAATTCCTCCTTTTATTGGGCAGAGCCAAACAACCCCTGGGTGTCCCCTGCTGTCCCTCCTCCCGCGCCACTTCTCAGGGCTCTCCTGTTTCCCCTCCTGCCCTGGCACTCGGGGGAGCCAAGGGCTTTGGTGCCCCGCAGTTTGGGCCAAATTTCACAGATTAGACCTTGGCTTTGTCTTCTCCATAACAAGGAACAGACGGGGCCACAAAGCCTCCACTGAGCCGGAGTCGCCGCTAATCCTCTGGGGCCTTGGAACCCCGGCAATAAATCCACTTTTTGGGCAGGGGCACCCTGGGCAGGCATTAGTGACACACACAATGGGACAATTATGGCAGCACTTCCCCAAATGCTGGAAAATTCCCTTGTTCCAAAATTGTTTAAACTTTCCCTGAGAGCTCCACTTCCCACGTGATTCCAGCAGGGCTGGAGAAGCTGCCAGGGATGCTGAGGTGGAGCACTGGGGTTTCCTTCAGCCCCTTTGCTGGGAAGATTTGGAGTTTGTCCTGGAGGATGTGATCCCTTCAATTTTTCCATCAGAATTGTCAGACCTGCAGGGGCAGCCCTGGCCAGGCCAAGAGCAGCAGCTCAGGGGGCCACAGTGGCCTCATGGATCTAAAGCAGAGCCCATTTCCCCCTGCTCTCGTGGGAGATGTTACACCAGGAGGACTGGGTTGGGAATGCTGTTATTGAAGGGAAAAAAAAAAAAAAAAAAAAAGAGAGGCAAAGTTTTTCTCTTCCTGATGCGTTTTTAGCCTGGCTCTGGAGGAAACGAGGTTCCTACAAGTGCATTCTCCCACTAACAATAAAAATCAAATCTGGCAGCGGAGCAGAAGTCTCAGAGATAATGATGTTGCCACAAGCCTCGGGAAAGGCAGTGGTGGGGAAGGCGAGGGAGAAGCTGGAAAAGCTCTTGCAGGAAACGATCCTTTTGGTGTGCACAGCCCTCATGGGACACCAAAGCATCCACAGTGAGGAGAGTCGCCAGCACCCCGAGAGCAGGGAGAAATCCCAGAGAGAACTCCTGAGGCATAAATCCCAGCCCTGTGTTTGTGATGCTCTGAGAAGCATCTGTTTAACTGGAAAAGAAATCCTTTCCTACCAGAAAAAAAACCCCTTTTCATTTTAGTAGGCTGAAAACCAGAGTGTGGGGATGAGCAGGGCTGAGCTTGGGTTTAATTCTCAGGATGTGAGAGCCTGAAGCACTTTCCACTCCTGAGAACTGGTCTGAAGCGGGAAATTATCTCAATTATTGGAAAACATTTATGGGGAAGGCAAATTATTCCTTTTCTTTCCTCTGTCTCGTGGATATGCAAAGGACTGGCTGTGCAAGTGAATTTAGCAACTTTTGTCCTTAGTCTGAGACCAGCGATGGAGAGCCGGGGTTTAGTCTGGTTTTATTTTCTTAATAGGGTGCAAATTCCCCTCTATTGTGTCACCACTTCTGACAAACCACATCCCAACCTGCCCTCCGGCATTGCTCCGGGATGTCTCTCTGCTGGAAACCCAAACCCAAAGCCCAGTTTGGAAGGTGGCCCGCCCCCAGTTTATCCAGTAAACTCCTCCTGGGCACCGGCATTGCCAGGATGTGATTTTTCAGGAATGTAGAGCCGGCTCTTGTCAGGGAATCAAGGCTGGCTACATTTTGCTATTCGGCTGGATCATCCACATCTCTGCCATGGGGTCGGGACTCAGCTGTGAGCTCAGCTCTCCTCTGAAGGGGCTGAGGTGGTTTCCGTGTGGCAATGGAGATTCCAGCTCCTTCTGAGGGGCTCTGGAGCAGCTCCCTGGATTCAGCAGTGTCTTGCCCTGAATTCCACAACTCAGCAAACCCTGCCCACCCTGCCTCACACAGAGACAACTGCCTAATTTGATGTGTCTGCTCATCCATCATTAAAATGTGGATTTTAATGGATTTTTAAAAAGCTGGCTTGGGCTGGGAGATGCCTTGTGTTGAGCTTGAGTCTTGAACAAACATTCACTGCTTTTCCATGGTTTCAGCAATGCTCATGTCCCTTCTTTTCTCTGGGATCCTTCCAGCCCAGGTGGGTGGATGGTGCAGCTCTGCCCTGGGTCCCGGTGAGGAGGTGACACTTGGTGGCACTCGAGCTGCCCCAGGACACTCCCCCAGCGACCTGTGAGAATGGGCAGCTTCAAGATGCATTTCAAGAAACCTTCTCCGATGATCTGTCTGTGTCTGGGGGTTGTGATGACAAGTTTTAGATGCAGAAGCCATAAATCAGCTCTCAGGGCTTGCAATAATATCAATATAAGGAATTGTGTGTCCGTGGGGAAGGGCTGACTCAGGCACAGCCACTGATAAATGCAGGATGGAAATGCAACTAGAAAATCCTTCCTCTGGGAGTGGAAGAGAATCTCCATAGTCCTGGGGAGAAATTAAAATCTGTGCTTGGCAGATCAATGCCTGGAAGTTTGGAATTTCTCCTGGGATGTGATTTCTCAGAAGTGACCAAGCCCTGACACAAGAGCCCAATCCAAGCCCTGCCAGCACCAGGAGCTGACTCCTCTCTCATCTCAACAGGAGCTCCAGCTGGAACCCAAAGAGGAGCAAAAGGAGGACAGGAAGGGAAGGAAGTTTGACCATTAAGGACAACTCCCTGGGGTGAATTCCTGGAAAGTATTGCCTTGGAGTTTGCCTTAACATCACAACTGAGCTGGACGAGAGATGGGCATCAAAACAAGGCAGCTCTGGAGAGGAGAGCAGCTCCCTCAGGCTGCACTTCCCTCAGGCTGAGGTGACTCAAGGGCAGAGCTGTGCTGGTCCCAGCAGAGACCTGCAGTGAGGAAAGGCTGAGGACAGAGCCCTGCAGGAGCCACCACTGCTGGCCCTGCTGGCCCTGCTGGCCCTGCTGGCCCTGGAGCCCGGGTGTGGGGATCCAGCCAGGCCATCCCAATGGCTTTGGAACGCTTCAGCTGGAGCTTTGTCTGCCCCACCCTCCCAGGATCAGGGATCGTGGTGACACGGGACATCTCCAAGGCTGGAGGGATGCTGACCACGATTGGAACCATGGTGTCCCCATCCTACAGCAGCAGTGGGACACCTCTGGTGGCAGTGACACCATTCTCAGCCTCTGCTGCCTTCGCCCCGCCACCTTCTGCGCCCCAACTTCCCCGCGGGATCCAGCAGCAGGAGCAGCGAGGTTCCATCTCCCCTAGCCCAGCCTCCAGGGAATGAGCTCTCCGCTCTAAGCTGGTCACGCAGCTCCCTCTATAGTCAGTGGAGAGAGACGAGGACTGGTGGCACTGTCCCTGTCACCGGGGGCTGTGCTCGGCTCTCCCGGCAGCACCCAGAGCCAAATGGGTTCGGGTTCTTCCCCACTCAATGCCTGCGACTGGGTGGAGAAAAACCCTTTATCTGCACCATGAAATCAAGGCCGGGAGGCTAAGCCCATGGGGACAGATCTCATCTCCTTCTGCTCTACCCAAAACTGCCTCCAAAATGCAAATGTCAAGTCTTGACCCTCGGTGGGTGCAGGCCAGGATGGGCAGGGAGGCTGAGAGTGCTTTTTGGGCTTTGCACAAGGCATCAAACCCTCCAGCACAGCTGGAAAACTCCCCAGGCTGCAGGAGCAGCAGGCATACAGACAATCCCATTTCCTCCCAAAACACTGAGCCTTGATGAATGTGACCTCTCCAGGTGCCAAATCCTGCCCCTGCACGAGGGGTTTGTACTGGCAGCCTCAGCACAAGTGCATGCAGAGCACGTCTCGTTTGTCATCTTTTCATCAAAAAGTGTGCAAAGCCTCTCCCCGAAGTGCAGAGCTGTTTTACAGCCAGGCTATAAAACCCTGCAGACTCCCTACTCCAATGGAATTAAATTAGTGCCAATAATCTGGCAAATATCAGGAGGGAATTTAATCAAAAGAACCAACAGCAGGGCCATGATTTACAGTGGCCCATGACAGAGCGGGGTGGACGAGGGTTTGCAGGACCCAGATGTGGAATTTCACTTGCAACATCATTTGGAGCAGAGGGAAAGCAGAAGGAACTGGAAGCAGGGCTTCAGCGTGCTGGGAGCTCTTGGTGATTTCTCAAAAACCAGGGAGAAAAGACGAACAATTTGTCCTTGTCTGAGTCTGAAAACAAGAAAATTTCTTATACCCCGAGTTTTGTTGCTTCTTGGGACAGCCCCCACACCAAGGGTGTGCCCAGGACCAGGGGTGTGATGGGTGTGCCAGGACAAAGGGCATCCTGCTCCCCTGNNNNCTTAAAGCCCAGCATCTTATGCCTTCACCGGCACTGCTGATCTTCACCTGAACCTCAGATCACTACAAAAGTGCAGGTTGCAGCCACATTGTAGGTTGAGAGAGGCAAAGAGGGGACATCGTCACCATCTGTGCCCAAACAGGGAGGTGCCAGCCCCGGGGAGCTGCTGCCATCACCTCTCTGTGTGCCCTGTCAGACTCGGGGGGTCACAGGATGGGAGACTCTGGTGGCATCTCTGGCTGTGGGAAGCCAGCTGCTCACCCACATCCCCTCCTGGCCTGTGCTGCAGGTGAGCCCAGCTTTTTGGAGGGAAAATGAAGTTGCCAAGGCCGCATTTCACTGTTCTGACTTGCATTAAATGCAGCTTTGCCTCTCCCTGCTGGCAGTGTGGGTTGCAGGGGGGCTGTGAGCACAGGGGCCCATCCGTGGTGAGGGGACAGAGCACACAAACCCCTGTGGCACCCTCAGCTTTGTCATAAGCACTTTCCTCCTTGGAAATTCTGCTCATCTCCCTTTCTCATCCACTCTCATGTTGTGTTGTTACTGCTCAGTGCAAAGGTCTCCAAACTGCTGAGAAACCCCCCTCAGGACCCCCCTCTGTCCCTGTGGGTTTCCATCATCACCTGCCCGACCTTCCCAGTATTCCCACTCTCCCCAGTTCTGACACACACACGTTTGAGCTCTGAACACCATTCCAAGACCTTCCTAGCTGGTTTCTCCCCCAGCTTTCCACACCACAGGCTCTGTCCCTCACCTGCAGCCCTGACCATGCTGATAATCCTCATTTCTGCCCCTGCACCCCCCACCCCGCCCAGCCTGACACCCAGTTAGCCAAATTCCAAAACGGGCCCCCTGCTTTGATTGCTGTGACTGAGCTGTCCAATTCCTCCACCATATGCAGCCTAAAGTCAACACCAGCTCTATTTTACCAGGGGGCCTTTGCAAAGGACAACTTTGGGACTTCAAAAGCTCGACCCCTCGCCCGCCTCTCCCCAGAGCTGTCACGGGGCCATCAGGAGGCAGTTGCTGGGGCTCAGTGCTTTGCTGAGAATTTTATAGCTTGTTTTCTTTTCCCGTGGCTTTTATTTGCTCTTCACCCCTGAACAATGCAGCTGTGCCATGCCAGCCCACAGCTGGGCCCCTCGCCTCGGCACGGAGGTGTCACAGCTCCGGGCTTGTCACCTTCCCTCACAGCAGAGATGTCTTAATCCCTCATTCCTTCCTGTTTACCTTATGGTGCTCTCCCAACACAAAGCCACGCTGTATTTGCTTAATTATCGAATTTCAGCCCTGGAAATGACGGCGCAGCTCCGGAGTGTTTCTCAGGAACAATCCCCACCTGACATACGCGGGGACAGCTCAGGGGACAGCAGAGCCCCCCGTGCCCGTGGCCCCAGCAGGACAGAGCCGCTGTCTCCGTGCTCTGCCGCCCAAATTCCTCCTCCTGACACGGACAGACCAAACCTCACGTCCCCAGCAAGGCTGGCAAGCAGGAGCAGCAGCCCCCGACGTGCTGATGGTGACAGGAGTGGCTTTGCCAGGCGGGAGGGACAGAGATCCCTGCCACGGAGCTGGGCCACAGCTCTGAGCTGTGGTTGGGCCCTCCTGGGGTGAGCCCAGCAGCCTGCAGGAGCTTTTGTCATCTCCCCACCAGGACACGGCCATGACGGAGCCCAGACAGCGCTCCTGCCTCCAGAGGGAATGGCTCCTTCATATCTGGCCCAGTCCCACATGTGCTGAAGCTGCACTTTAAGCAGCTCAAAGCAGCACGGGAGCACGCAGCAGGCACTCTGTGTCCCCCCTCGTGGGTTTTCCCCTTCCATGGAAAGCTCAGGAAGAGCAGCCAGCTGTGCCCTGCTGGAGCTCAGCTCTGCTTTCTCCTCATCCCACACGTGCTGAGCAGCCCCAGCCCACACCACAGCTCCACCACAAAAAGGGTTTTAGAGGTGATTCCCGCGCTGCAGAGTGCACTGGCAAAGCTTTTGGGAAGCAGGTGGGAGTTTCAAATTCCCAAGCCTTGTTTTGCAGAGGTGACCAAGAGAGGTTAAGCCTTTTTCCTGGAGGTGCAGGACTGGGGGCTGGTTCCTTCCCTCAGGGCAGAGCCTTCCCAAGGGCACAGACCAGGGCTGGGACACCGGGAATGATCTCCTGGCCACACCTCACCCCCAAGGCACAGCCTCAGGACTCGGCTCAAACAGAGGAGAAAAGATGTAAATCCCTCAGTCTGAGGGCTATTGTAGGTTGTGACCATGTCAGCACATCTCCATCGTTCAAAGCCTCGAGGCTCACGAGCAGCTCTGCCTTTGGTGCCACAAACCACAGGATTTGGCCCCTGTTGATCAACAGGAGGGGACATTTCTCCGGGGAGAGGTGTGGCCTCACAGAAGCCTTAGTTCTCCCTTAAATCTGTCAGAAATTCATGTTCTCCCAGGAGAATGAAAGCTCACCTCCTCCTAAAACTTGTATTTTAGGAGAGCTGGACTTGGCACTGGAGTACTTTACAAGATTGCATTGGCAAATCCCTTTTTAAAATTCAAAGCTGAGCCCACACGAAGAGCGAGTGAAAATCTTCACATTTCTTTGGGTTGCTTGATAAGCAGAAACGCTTTTGCAAAGCCAGGAAAACAGAACTCTGGGGATTTTCTTGAGTTCTTTACTAACATTCCCATTGGTGCCACCAGAGCAGAGCTGCACAGGAATGCGGAGGAATAAGTGGAGTGTGCAGAGCTCCTCCCAGCTCTGCTCCCAGGATCAATTTTCCATTGGTGTTCCAGGGGTAGGAAAATCCTGAAGAAAGGAAGAAACTGAACCTCAGAAGAAGCTGCAAGGAGCTGCCCAAAACAGCCATCTCTGTCCTCATCCAGAGTCAACAACCTAAATACTGTGGGTGCCTTGGGTGTGAGCCCTCCAGGGAGGCAGTGAGTGAGCTGGGAGATGGTGTGCCCTGGTCCAGCCCTACTCCATGAGCAGCACAGCCTCCCTCGAGCTTCCCAAGGGATCCATGGAGTGACAGCACCCCTCCACTGTGACCTCAGCTTTTTTTGAAGCTCAGCCTCCATTCTGTCTCCTCCTTCCACTCCCAGGGCACCAAGAAAACAGCTGGAAACAGCTGGGCAGCAATTCCCTCCCAACTTCATACACCTGGCTAGTTTTCCAGCATCCCTCCCCTCCTGCTCCACCTGTTTCTGCAGTCAAAAGGGGCCAAACTTAGGGAGAATTTTAATTGTAATTACTGTGTCCACCCTGAGTGCCTGAGCTGGAGTGGCCAGTGCTGTGCGCTGCTGGCCACCAGCCACAGGGCAAGCTGTCAGCTCTGCCTGGGGCCTGGTGTGTTTGCAGAATGCCCAGTGGGACAGGCTTGGTCTGGCTGAAGGAAAATCCCCATCCCATTTCTCCTGACAATGGCACACAGGGACAGGGGGACTGAAGGAAAATCCCCATCCCATTTCTCCTGACAGTAACACACAGGGATGGAGGGACTGAAGGAAAATCCCCATCCCATTTCTCCTGACAATGGCACACAGGGACAGGGGGACTGAAGGAAAATCCCCATCCCATTTCTCCTGACAGTAACACACAGGGATGGAGGGACTGAAGGAAAATCCCCATCCCATTTCTCCTGACAATGGCACACAGGGACAGGGGGACTGAAGGAAAATCCCCATCCCATTTCTCCTGACAGTAACACACAGGGATGGAGGGACTGAAGGAAAATCCCCATCCCATTTCTCCTGACAATGGCACACAGGGACGCAGGAATTGGGGCAATGCAAGGAATGTCCCAGCCATGCGTCACAAAGCCCTTGTGGGGACAAGTCTGGGACACAGTGGTGGGATCACTGCGGAGGTGAGGAGCGTGGGCAGTCAGTGCCTGGGCACGTCGCTGGTCCCAGCAGTAGGTCGGGATGGTTTTGGATCCCAGCTCCAAAGCCGTGCATGTCCCCGGGGCGTGTGGCTCCCCGGGCACGCTTTCCCTGGACAGAGGCGCTCAGGAAACGCGGCTCCCGCCCTCCCTCTGCTCGGCCCGAGGTTAATCCCCTGCTGTGCTGAAGCCTTTTGCCTTGTTCCTAACATGTCTTGGCCTGGCTTTAATTTTCTGCCGCTGCTTCTTGGTTTGAATTTCCCTGAATTCAAGTGGCTCTTTAGCAACCCGTTTTTTCTTTCTATGAACGCCTTGTAGGGCTGTAATGAAAATCACCTCCCAGGATTAGCATCACGTTCATTCCTCAAGATTTGCTTTGCACCTGGTGGAGAAGACACCCCTGCACCCCCAGCAATGAGCAGAGCCTGGGCCAGGTGCTGAGGGCTCTGCAAGGAAAGATTTTGGCTCTGGTTGCTGCACTAAGCCCAGTCCTGCTGTCTCCCGCTCTCTTCTTTCTCTTACTCATCCAAGGACCTCACAAGCCTTTTGTTCCTTGCCTTTATTGTGCACAGATGTGCAGGCTTCATCACAGCATCTCTACCTGAGCTGCCAGGCTGGGGTCTGGAGAACCAGATTTCATTTAAACACAGATGTTCCCAAACCTGGAAAAGGTTGAAGAGGGAAAGAGGAAAGCTGCGGTTTGGAGAAAAAACCGCGGAATCTTCTCCGTGTTAAAACCAGAGACTTGGTCAAATGAATCCCTCAAGGAGGTCAAGGTGGGCAGGATTTTCCATGTGGGAGAAAGAAAGGAGGGACATGAATGGAGGCTGGGAGCTGTGGTTGTGGTCTTTGTGCTGCCACCATGTCCCCAGCGCCCTGCTTCTCCCAGGACGAATTCCTCTCCGTGGTTTTCATTCAGCAATGACAATGCTGCCCTTTCAAAAGACCCCACCCTCCCAAAGCTTATATTTTGGCAATTTTCAAAATGCAAATTGCTTTTTAAACAAACGAAAGCCCCAAAACATTTTGTTTTAATTTTTGCAAACAATAATTCAGGGGAGGGGGGAAGGAAAAGGGGAGGATGGAAGAATCCAGAGACTGAAAGTAATCTCTAAATTTGACTTGAATTTATGAACAGCCTCAGTCTCCTTAAAATTATCCTTTTTCCACAAGATTTTTTTTCCCCCAGAAAATTGCTAGCTCAGCCTGAGCCATGATTTCTTTTCTGCAGGAGGAATTCTGACATGCAGGGTCCTGGTCCCTGAGAGGGACCCCCTGCCTGCGCCCATCCTGGGGGGGAGCTTTGCTCCCAGGGAATCCCTAGGGATATCTTCAGGGATGTTATTTCTGACCAAAATGGTCAAGGCAACATCCACAGGGGCAACAGAGATGAAGCAGCCAGAGCCAGTGGAGACCTGTCTGGGACTGGGAGGTAGAGAGAAATCACCTGTGGAGACAGCAGGAGGGTGTCCCTACAGTGTCCCTTCAAGCCACTGCCAAGTGGTTGGAGGTTTTGGAGCAGCTGGGCATGAACCTGGAAGTGGTGGATGAGCTCCCACACCACTACAGGTCACTGGGCCACAGCAGCCCAGCACAGGCTGCCAGGGCTGTGCCCGGGGACTGATTCCAGGTGTCACCCCACAGGGATCTCTCCTGGGGGTCTGGGTGACCCCAGGCTGGGAGAGGGTTTGTGTCCATGCCTGGTGTGACCTCACAGGGATCTCTCCTTGGGATCTGGATGGCTCCAGGCTGGGAGAGGGTTTCTGTCCATGCCTGTTGCAGCAGAATGGCCAAGAAAGGACGAACACCCGTGGCAAAATCCTGCAGAGTAGAGTCACCACACGTGACCACAAGAGCTTGGAGCCATCGCGACTCCGAGGGGTCAGATCCAGCTCTGCCCTCAGGGCAGGTGTCCCCACGCCCTCCCTTGTGGCCCAGTGCCACCCACCACAGCCCCAGCTGGGCAGCACCAACCAAAAACGTTTGCTCAGGAAAATTCATCTGCGTGAGCAGCTGAGTGTGAGTGAGGAGGAGGCTCGGGATGGGTTGGGTTGGCTCAGGCAAGGGGAAATCCACGGGGATGTTGTAGCTGTGAGGGGCAGACACCAGGGCTGTGTCAGGCCCAGCTTTTCCTGCCAGTCAGAGCTAAAGGAAGGAGGGAAGTGTGTGGACACTCCACAAAAAATGCAGCTGTGCTGGCATTGCCCCTGGGGCTGGAGCCACAGACCTGGCCCTCAGCAAGTGGGGATGGGGAGGAGGGAAGGAAAGGCAGAGCCCCAGCCCTTCTGGGACCCCCTGTTGGGGTGAGGGCTTTTTGGGGAGCCCCTCACACTCTGATCACTCCTCATGAGGCCCAAATGCCTCTGACCCTGCTCCACCCATCAGAGCAGGGAATGGCCAAAGTGCCAAGGTAGGAGAGGCAAGGGAGCAGGATCCTGGGGAGGAACACACTGAGGACATCTCCCCTCAGCACAAAGAGGGACCAGAACAGTCTTCCCTGCTTGAAAATCCTCAGGAATGGCTGTTCTGTGGAAAAGCTCTGGAGAAGATGTCATCAGAGTGACTCAGGACCTCCCTGGGGAGGCTGCACAGCCTGAGTGCCCTTCACTTCTCACTTTGCCAGTTCCCAAATCCCCACATGCCTGAGGGACAGAGAGGCCCTGGAAATATCCTGCTGTCAGCATTGGTTCTGCAAAGTGTAACAACTCTCTGTGACACTGAAGTTGGTAACAGAACATTGACACCCGCCTGGGATTTCCAAGGATAAGACCCTCATTCTCTTTTCCATAAAAAAAGCCAGACTCAGTGTTTGGGTTGAAATGTTTGAGCCTGGGTGTCTGAGTCAGGCTGAGCATTTCTAGAAAAGTCCTTGCTAAAATGATTCAGCTGGAAATGAGAAACAAGGCAAGTGAAAAATCCTGTGCTGTGCCAACCCTAACAAATTTGGGGATTTATTTCCTTAAAGAAAATCTATTGCCCTTAGGTTTGAAGCCAAGGCTTAAAAAGAAAAACACTGCTCTCTGCGAGGGATGTGTCTGTTGCTGTCTCTAGGAAGGGCTGCTCAAGCTTTGTTGGGGAAGATGAATCAGGGAAACCTTATAAATATGATTGCTTAGCAAAAGATTCTGAAAATATGAAACCTATAATGGAAATAGAAATGAAAGCTGGCTTGGAGTTGTAGGATACTGAGCTTTAGTTACTATATAACCTGAAAACAATAGCCCAGCCAGCTGAAGGAGAATCCCTCTTGATTGAACAATACTTTTCTGCTGGCTAAGGAATCCAAAGGTCAATGCAGCAAAAGAGAATAGTCTAAAGAGTAGTTTTTAGAGTTTAAAATATAACACAGTATGGTAATGTAGTAGTTCTTATAGGCTATATGTAGATTCTGTAGGGTTTTGTGTCATGTACTGGTTGGTTGGTGTAAATTAGAATATTCAACACAAGAGGAGATATAATGTATTGTAACAAAGACCTCGCTCTCTGACTCTCCTCCTCTCTTGCTCTCTCTCTAGCTCTCTTGCCCCTGTGCTCCAACCCCTGCCACCTCTCTCTGGCTCTCTTGCTTTCTCCCCTCTTACCTCTTACCCTCTTGTTCTCTCTCTCCCTCACTCTTTGGGACTTCCCTTCAGCCGAGGCTGGTGGCTGAAGGCAAGGCCCTTTTTACCCACCACCCTTGCAATAAAACCACATGTTCCAGAATGTCTCAAGTTGGCAGAGTTCCCTCTCCCTGCCGTCCACGGATACTCCTACAAAGCTTGGCTGAATTTCTCAGTCACTGAAAAAGGGGAGACATTTGGTCCAAGCTGATGGAGTTTTGCAGCTGAATTCCCCTGAAAATTTGATTTTTACTGCCCAAACCAAGGCCGAAGCCAGGCCTGTAGAGATGGGGCAGGGGATTCCTGTTCCGCTGGTGGGTTGTCAGATGCTGAGTGTGGCAGTGCCACCCTGTCTCCTCCTGCCTGAGCTTCTGGTCCATCCATCAGGACTTGCCAAGGGAGCCCTGCCCTGCCATGGCCCATCAACAGGAAGGGAGAACTTCCAGCAGATGCTGGGGGCTGAGGAGGAGAAGCAAATGCTGAAGAGCAGAGCTTGGCAGATTGAAGCCGTGAATGTTTTGGGATTGCCCTCACCCCAGAGACAATAGGGGCAGACCAGGCATGTCTGTGGTGAACCAGCTGTCCATCAACACCCAGAGCCAGGTGAAACAGTGCCCATCCAAAGTGGGCAGCACATGGGCAGCTTGGCATGGCCAAATCCCAAAATGTGGTGCCTGATCTTGAGAGCAGATCCAGGGACAAAGTCCAGATCTGTTCACAGATCCAGCCCCCAAGAGGAAAGAACAAGTCCTGTCATATCAGCTGCTGAGGGTTAATTGTTGACACTCAGAATTACCAACTCTCTGCAGCGTGGTGTGACCAAAACCCTTCCCAACAGCACCAGATCCCTTTGGAAAGCACCTGGCAGCTGCTGCCCACCAGGGACTGTGGCTGCCTGTCCATCCTCAGACCCACAAGCCACAGGAGCTGATCCCAACAGTCACTGGGAACTCAACCTGCTCCACTGGGGTCTGACCTAGGTTTAGATTCATTTCATGGAGGGAGAGATTCCCACAACTCTTTCCACATTTATTGCTTCCAGCCTGGAGTACCAGAACCCCCTGAGGTATTTCCTGGCTGTACATGTGGTGTTTCTGGCCCCACAGGAAGCATCAGGGGAGCAAGAGCAAGGCTTGTTCCTGGGAGATTTACAGCTCCCAGATATTCGGGTTCTGAGCCAGATTTGAACAATCTCTGGGCAGTGAAGCTCTCCCCACTGCCAGGCAGCACACGTGGCAAACAGCTGCTGGCAGCCCTCGAGGTCCAGCTGAGCTCTGTGCTCCTTGCTGGAGCCCCCGGGGACATGTCCAGTGACCTGCAATGGCTCCTTCAAAGCCACCAAGCAGCTGAGGGTCCATCAGCAGCCGATGGGGGTGGAGGAGGAACCTACAGCCCCGTTGTGCTGCATTGAAATGTTGGGATTTGTGGCAGCCTCTCACCCAAGGCATTTTCTCCCAAGACAAAAGCACTCTTACTCAACACAGGATGGGGAGCACAAAGCCGGCCTTGCCCTGGTGCAGCACACACGGTGGGACTCCAAGAGCCTTGAAATGGGCTGTAAATTGCCCTGGCTTCCTCCGGAGTGCTGCGAGGGGACAGCGCTGCCCTGAGACCAGAGCGGAGCCTTCTCCCGCCCGGAGATGTGTCAGGACCAGCCTTCAGCCTCAGGAGGAGTCAGCCTCAGCAGGAGTCAGCCTTGGGCAGCTCTGAGCTCTGAGCACTCTGAGCTCCAGGGAATGTCCCCTGAGGGCTGCTCTGTGTTGTGGGCAGGATGCCCCTGCTCTGTCCTGCACTGTCCCCTGTCCTGGCCAGCACCTTGCAGCCACACCAGGGGGTGTGACACTGTGACAGTGCAGGGACGTCACAAGCACAGAACCAACGAGGCTGGAAAAGACCTTGGAGATCATGGAGTCCAACCTGTGACCACTAAACCATGGCACTGAGTGCCACATCTTTTTTTGAACCTCCAGGGATGGTGACTCCACCACTTCCCTGGGCAGCCCATCCCAATGCCCAACCACTCTTTCTGGAGCAAAGTTTTTCTAATGTCTCACCTAAACTTCCCGTGGTGCAGCTTAAAACATGCAGCAAAAGCTTTGACCAGGATTTGATTTAGATTTGGCCAGGAGATATTTCTCTGCAAAACAGGTGTTGTGCAGAAAGTTTGCAGATAAACCTCAGATTGGAAAGAGCTTAATACTTTTTTTTCGAGAAGGGAAAAGTCAAGAAGTGAACTCTATTTCACTCTGGGAGATGATACCAGCCTGTCAGCAGCTTGCTTTGTTTAATTTCACCATCCAAGCCCAGTCTTCTGAGATTGTCAGTCCTTTGAAATGAATTGTTTGCATCCCGTAATTCATCCATTTGCCATTCAGAGGCAGGAGCTGATGGGAGAGCTCACCCTGCAGTCTTTGGGTTATCAGGGATAGCACAGAGCCCCCAGGCCAGCTCCAAGGTGCTCCTGAAGTGTCAGTGTTTGTTTAGAGTGGAGGGAAATCCACTTGGGAACAATTTACCCACTTAGACTCTATCCTTGTGGTTTCCCTCTTATCTGGTACCGATCTCAGCAGCAGCTTCCCTCAGCTGCTCCAGGGCTATGGTGCTTTCCAAGACCTTTCTCCTCTCTCAGCCCCACACCTTGGTGTTTCTTCCCCAGCCTGACGACCTCTGGGCAGCTCTGAACTGCTGCAGGTTGAAGGAATGCTTTTCAAACGGCCAAAATCCTCATCCCAGTCCCCAAGTGCTTGGTCTTATCAATGCGTTTGTGTTTCTGTAAAACCAGAACCCTGCATCTCAAAAGGAGGGCACGTGGTGGGGTTGAGCACCCCAAAGCTCCAGGTGATCCTCCAGGACATTTTCGTCTAAGATTTCCTACATTTCTGCCCCGGGAGGGATCAGCCAGTGCAGTGTTAAAGCCACAGCTCAAACAGATACTGAGAGAATTCTCTCATCCAGAGCAGAGGTTACCCGAAGTGCACAAGGCTGATAACGCAACCAGCCCGGCCAAGAGTCAAAGGCTTTCCAAAGCTGGATTAAAACTGTTCAGCCCAGAAGCACCAGGGATACAAACAGCCTCAGCTCTGCTTCCATCCGTGCCCCAGGGGGCCAGGAAACTTGGCCGTGCTTCCCCACAGCCCGGGGTGAAAGCAAAACGAGGCGGTTTTAAACCAGCTCAGGCTCAACTTCCCTCAGGGCAGACCCGGCTTAAAGTGATGCTGCTCCCGTGCCCGGTGCCTGCTAATTCAGCCTCCTGTGAGGTCGGGCTGTGCCGGGCTCCTCTTCATCAACAGCCTTCAGGAACGTGTTTTGTTGTTTTAACCCGAGCTCATTTCCCAACCTCCTCTGGAGCAGGGCCAGGGGAATTGTTAAACCAGCCCCAGCCAGCCCCACTTCCGAGGGGACCCTGTGGCTGTGCCAGAAGCCAGCAAGGAGCTGGGCACAACCCAGGGCTCATCATCCCTCCCCAGACCCAGCAGCATCCACTGCCACTGGTGCCACTGCACCCAAACCACCTCTCTGCAGAGCAGCTCCTGTGGGAATTCCCTCTGGAGTCTGCATCACTCTCCTTTTGGCCTTTCCCCAGGCCTGCTTTGGTGCTGCTTTCCCTCCTCCCTGCAGGATTCCATGGCCTCCCCCTCCCAGGCAGTGCCAGAGGCTGCAGCTGTGTATTCACACCCCCAAATCCCCATGGCAGCAAGGAACAGGGGATCCCTGGCCAGAGGGTAACCCCCTCTTTGGACAGAGCACCCCCTTACCCTGCAGGCAGATCCCAGAAATCCCAGCATGGACAAAAGCCCCAGGGAGGACAATTCTCCAAGGGGATGTTCCCCTGTGTTTTGTCACACATTTCTGGGAGCTGCTCCTGCAGAAGCTGCTCCAGGCCGTGCCTCTCCCTGGGAGATGGAGCTCAGGGCAGCTTTGGGAGCACTCCCATCCCCGTGAGTGACAAACCTCAGCCTGGCCACTCGAGGTGCCAGACAGCAACCCAAGCTTGACAGATGAGGGCTCTCGGGAAGGGTTTTGGTTTTTCTCGGAGCCCAGCTGGCTCAGGGGAGCCATTGGCAGCTCAGCATGTTCCTTTCCCCCCCGGCACAGCAGGACTGAGTGGGGCTGGCCTGGAGAGCCTTGGGCAGTCCCCTGAGCTGCACGGCCTGCCCTCAGCCCCTGCTGCTCTGGCCTTGGACAGGAGATGCTCCCTAGATGCAGGAAAGGTCCTGTCATGACTCAGCCTACCTCCACTGTGCCTCAGTTTCCCTTTCTGGAAGTAGGCAGAGGGACCCTGGGAGGGCTTTGTTGTGGCAAAGGCTGAGACCTCTGGGTGACAGGAGCCGGAACTGTCTGTGGATCTGCAGAATGATGTTGGATGACACAAAAACTCAGCTCCAGCTGGGAGAGCTCAGCAGAGATGGATTCTAATTCCGCTTCCAAGCCTTCCTAAACCTGAGCTAATCCTGCAACCCAGTCCAAGCACGAATCATGGTGGTGGACGGGCTGCTCAGCCCAGCTCCCATCCCACAGTCACCTGGACCTGGCAGTTCCGGGCTGGCTTTTGGAAAAGCTCTACAGGTGTAAAGAGCTGTGTTTGCTCAGGGATATTCACACCTTTGGACAAAGCTCTGCTGCCTGCCCTGGGCAAACAGAGCTATCTTATCTCCGGGACACTATCAGGGCATCTGAGAGGGAAGGAAAACTCCGGCTGATGAGCCTGAGGGGAGGACATGACAGTGTTTCAGGGAGGTGTTGGGACGAGCTGTCTGCCCCGCGGCTCTGTGCTCCCGGCCGGGCTAGGCGGTGTTGGGGCTCCCGACAAGGCCCTGCTGTATTTTGTTTTCCTGCAGACTGGGGATTTATCAAAAGTTGACAGACTTATCCTGCCTTATCAGAGCAGCTGTGCTACTGTTAATGGTTTTCTGTAGCAGGCTCCTAGCAGAAATGTGGATTGTGATTGTGCTGGGCTGGGGTAGCTCAGGGCAAGCCCGGCTGGGCTCAGCATCCCCTCCAGGGTGTCCAGGGAATGCAGCACCACGATCCCATGCAGGAATGGGACCTGCCCTGCCCGTATTTAACATCCAGACCCCAACACCAGAACATTCTGAGGCCACATCCTCACCCTGGAGGGAGCAGCTGCCAGCCCGGGGGTCCCACACCCACAATCATCTGGAACAGGGCACTTCCCCTCCTCACTTTCCCTGGGATTGCCCTGGGATGGCCATGGGATTGCCCTGGGATGGCCATGGGATTGCCCTGGGATGGCCATGGGATTGCCCTGGGATTGCCATGGGATGGCCATGGGATTGCCCTGGGATGGCCATGGGATTGCTCTGAGATTGCCCTGGGATGGCCATGGGATTGCTCTGGGATTGCCCTGGGATTGCCATGGGATTGCCATGGGATTGCCCTGGGATTGCCATGGGATGGCCATGGGATTGCTCTGGGATTGCCCTGGGATTGCCATGGGATTGCCATGGGATTGCCCTGGGATTGCCATGGGATGGCCATGGGATTGCCTTGGGATTGCCATGGGATGGCCATGGGATTGCCATGGGATTGCCATGGGATTGCCTTAGGATGGCCATGGGATTGCCCTGGGATTGCCCTGGAATTGCCATGGGATTGCCTTGGGATGGCCATGGGATTGCCATGGGATTTCCCTGGGATGGCCCTGGGATTGCCCTGGGATTGCCTTGGGATTGCCATGGGATTGCCATGGGATTGCCATGGGATGGCCATGGGATTGCCCTGGGATTGCCCTGGAATGGCCCTGGGATGGCCCTGGGATTGCCCTGGGATTGCCATGGGATGGCCCTGGGATTGCCATGGGATGGCCCTGGGATGGCCCTGGGATGGCCCTGGGATTGCCCTGGGATTGCCATGGGATTGCCATGGGATGGCCATGGGATTTCCCTGGGATTGCCCTGGGATGGCCCTGGGATTGCCCTGGGATTGCCATGGGATTTCCCTGGGATTGCCCTGGGATTGCCATGGGATGGTCATGGGATTGCCATGGGATTTCCCTGGGATTGCCATGGGATTGCCTTGGGATGGCCATGGGATTGCCATGGGATTGCCCTGGGATGGCCCTGAGATGGCCACGGGATGGCCATGGGATTGTCAGGGGGTTGCCCCATTTCTCTGTTCTGCTGCTTCCCAGCTGTGCTGGCTGCAAGCTCCCCCAGTGGGGCTCTGGGCTGCTGGGTGTGATGGGCTGGTTCAGCAGCTCTGTGCTCCCCACATGCACCATCCCCAGGAGCTCGTGGGCTGTATGTGCTCATCCCTCCCTGCTCCTCCACCCCACGGCTGTGGGACAGCAGATGTATGAGGCTCCTACAGAGAGGATTTCTGAGCTGCAAACACACATCTCTTTGGGGTCATGGGACTGTTGTAGGGCAGAGACTTTGACCAAGTCTGGTCTGCTTTGAGCCAGTGTTTGGGTGGAGAATTCCTGGTGGCAAAGGGGAATGGGTGGGCATGGACACACTGCCAGTTACAGGGGACACCCTGTGAAGGACACAGCTCCTGGCCCTGCACTGAGCCCAGCCCCGAGGTGGTGTGGGGCTGGAGTGATCCCACTGACCCAGCAGCAGAAAGGATGAAACAAGCAGGTGAAACATCTACTCAATCCTGAATCCAAACTTGACCCTGCAGTCTCCCTCGGGCAAGGACGACACACCTGGAAATGCAGCAGCTCCTCCCTGCCCAGCCAAGGGCCTGCAGCTGCCTGCTCACTTTTTGGGGTCACTCAGGGCAAACTTTGATGGCTCCAAGTCAAAACACACAGCCCCAGGAAGGCTGCTCTTGTTGGAGGGATTTAACCCAGATCAAAGCTAGTCAAACGCAGGGATTTCCCAGCTTTTCTGCTGGGATCAGGCCTCCCGTGCATGCCATGGCCCTGGGAAACTTCCTTGGCCAGCCTGGCCCTTGCTGCTTTTTTCTCCCCAGGCAGGGAGGCCAGGGAAGACCAGGACTGTTTGAAGAGGATGGGTAATCCCTGGATGGGACAGCATTCCTGGAGACTGGGCAGACCTTTGGAGAGGAGTTTGACATGAACACCCAGACACAAAAAGCTGCACGTTCTGCAGGGCAGCAAAGGCTGTTTCAGCTGTGGGAAGTCTTTACTTTTCATTTTGGCCAAAACTTGAGGAATGGGAATGCCCAGAAGTGGGTTCCCTGAGGGCAGAGAAGGATTCTGTGGTTCCCCCTTTCTGAATCACCCACATTTTCTGAGCCCCTTGTTCTCCATGGGGCTGTGGCCATGGAGCCACTGCCACCAACCAGGTCACATCTGTAACCCCAGGGTCACCAACACCCGCCTGGAGCAGAGAAACGAGACAGCCCAAGCAAAGGTGTTCACAAGCCCTGGAGGGCAGGGGAGGAGGAAGGGCTGTGATGGAGCCCTGGCTGTCCCAGCAGCAGGTGTCCTTCTCCCTCGCCCTGGGGGACACCGGGGCCACCACGCACTCCTGTGCCTGCCAGGCAGATTTTATCTGGACCCTTTAATTAGCTGATCACGGGCAATTAGCTCCGACTGCCCGCGGCACAGGCTGCAGAGCCGGCTGTTTTCAAAGGAGGCAGCCGAGGTGCAGACATTCCCGGGAATCCGAACGGGATTGGGATCGGGGTGGGAGTGGCAGCGCTGGCCGTGGTGAAGAGGGTGTTCAGAGATGCACTTGTGCTACTCAGACCCTATCTTGTGCCACCTTGTCCCTAAAATTGCCCATCCCACCACCACGAGGGGAGGTCTCATTGTGTCCTGGTGGTGGTCCCTGACCACCCCGACAGGAAGGACCAGGCAGGGCCATGGGACAGCCTGGGCACGGGCAGGAACTGAGCTGTGTGCCCACAAATCCAGCCATGAGTAGATTCCCAGCCCAAAACACCCTGGAGCTACGCCCAAAGCTTAAATCTGGTGTGCCAAGGACACTGCAGGGACTGACTGATGTTCAGAGTGTCCTCCCTCCTGTCCATCCCATGGAAACAGTCTCTGGAAGTGTGACCCGGCAGAGGGGCTGGGACAGGGGCAGCTGGGCCAGGCCTGCCCTGTGCCAGGGCCCACGTGGTGCTAAATGCTGAAAGGGTGACCTGGCTCTCGTGAGACAATTCCATGTGATGTGGCTGCTCCTCAGGACACCCCTCAGGTGACATCTCACTGCTGCAGGACAGGGTTGGAAAAGCTGCTCATCCTCGGCTGGAAGATTCACCCTGTGGAGCAGGGTGACAGCCTAATCCCTTCATCTGAGAGGTTTTTCTTCCTTTTTGTACGTGATCCCCACTTTCCTGCAGCCCAGCTGCTGCTCCAGACTCACACGGAGTCTGTCTCAGTGGGAGACTGCTCCAGGCTTCAGCTGCAGTTCCTGAATTGTGCCCAAAAGTTACAGAGAGGGGATTGCATTTCTCTGAAGGAAACTGCATTTCCTCCAGTTCCAGCGAGGCTGGGAGCAGTCCTGGGTTTTAATCTGGCTTCTGCCTTTGAGTCTTGGATGTTGCTCTGAGCCAAACCTCTGATCCTGCTGTGGTTCATTTTCAGGCGCGTGTGCCCCAGAAACTTTTTTTTTTCTAAATTAATTTTTCATACAGAATTCTTTCGTTTGATGGATGCAGTGAGAAACTATTTCCCAAACAGGAAAGAGACCTCCCTCCCCCTGCTCTGTGCCGTGGATGTTTTTAATAACAACATCAATTGTCTGCAAACAACTTATTCCTTTCTGACCTCAAAACAACTCCTGGTTAGTGCATTCCAGCATGGCCACAGACCGAGGCTCAGTGACTTCATAGGGCCTTCAGGACCTTTTCCATCACAATGCCCACTCAGGGAAGGGCCTGATGTGGCAGTGGGAACTTGGCTTCGCTGGGATGGGGATGCTGAGCAGCTCAGAAACACCCCCCGAGCGCTGGTGCTGCTGTGCCAGCAGTTTCCCTACTGTTCCTAATTCCAGCTGCCCCCAGGTCTCCAGCCAGGAGCACATCCCTGCTTCTCCTTTGTCCTGAAGGGCCAGAAGTGTTTCTGCTCTGGGCTCCTCATGCCTGTGCATGGCAGGAGCAGCAGGAGACTCCTCCTGGGACTTGCTGATCCCCGTGCAGATCAAGGAGGGTTTTTGAGAGGCCTCAAAGGAAAGGGGAGTCTGCAGCCCCCCAGTGCCATCCAGGGGGGATGTGTCCCCCACCCTGCTGCTACCCACAGCCCAAGGCTACACCATGGCAGAAGTTTAATGGGGTAGTGCAGACCCAGACCAGCCTTTAAACCCAGGTCTGACCTGTGGGATCATCTTCCAATTACATCCCCAACTTCCACAGGAATCCCTGTGCAATGGTGAGGTGGCCAGCACAGCTGGTTCACTCACAGCCACTTCCCATGGTGGCACATCAGGTCCTGCCCTTGGCCAGGGCACGAGATCTGCTGTGTCCCTGGAGCAGCCTCAGCAGTGCTCCTGGCACAGGGGCTCCTCTCTGGACACTGCACATCTACAGCTCTTACAGCCAATTTTCACACTTGTGATGCTGCACAGCTGGACCTCAGGGATCACAGCTGGACCTCAGGGACCACAGCAGGATCTCAGGGACCTCAGCTGGACCTCAGGGATCACAGCAGGATCTCAGGGATCACAGCTGGACCTCAGGGATCACAGCAGGATCTCAGGGACCACAGCAGGATCTCAGGGCCCTCAGCTGGACCTCAGGGACCACAGCTGGATCTCAGGGACCACAGCTGGATCTCAGGGATCACCACAGGACCCAGACCCCCCCGGCTCCAGGACTGTGGGATCAACCTGGCTGGGGACATTCAGCCAAACAAATTATTGATTATTAAAGCAGCCTGGGGCCAGCTGGAGCTGCTCACAAAGCCAGGGTGATGGAGCAGCAAAGAAAGGCTCTTTTTCCCATTAGCTCATTGGAAATACCCGTCTGGGCAGTTTTGAAATGCAATATTTTGGTTTTCCGGTGTGAAAGGGCACCGCAAAACCGAGGTCACCTCCAGGCAGCCAGAGGAGGGATATCAAACCACAGAGAATCCAACCAAAGGGAGCTGTGCTGGGGGGGATCACATCAAACATTTCCATGGCCTGAAACACTGCGGGGAAGGGGGAAGGGAAGTGTGCAGGACAGCAGATGCTTTGGCAGGGAAAAGGAAGCAGGCTTGAGCTCCAGCCCACCTCCGGACAGAAAAGCTTTTGCAGTTCCCAGCTTGGCCAGAGCCGCCGGCACTCGCCCACTCCTGGCTCCCTCCAGGGCTGTGTCCTGGCACGGGAGGCCCCTCCAGACTGGAGGTGAGCACCCCACACCCACCTCCCCACCCCGGAGCTGCCTGAAGCACAGCCCTGCCTCTGCCTTTGCTGGCCCCAAAACAAAGCTGCAGCTCTGGGACAGACCCAGACTGTGAACTCCCAAACTGACTGCAGCAGGGGCTGATGTGCAAAACCTGGGCCACAGGAGCTTTCCTGGCTGGTTGTGCAGCCCAGCTGCTCTGCAGAACAGCAGCAGCTCCATGGGGAGGCCCAGCTGTGCCCCCAGGGGTGGTGGGTGCCTCTGTCCATGGCCAAGCTTTGGAGCTGAGTGGGACAACCATCCCCACCCCACCCAGGGCAGCTCGGGGTTCCCCTGGCCCAGCAGTTCCCTTCCCTGCCCTCCTCGGGGTGACCCTTTCCTAACCCAAAGCCCTGAAATGTCTGTGGTTTGCTGAACAGCAGGCTGTGAACCCTCGTTTGCCACGGTTTGTATCTCCGGCCCTGAGCTGGCTGCAGCCCTGGCAATAACCCCGAGCTGCAGGCTGTTCCCCGCAGCAGGAAATCCACATCACTTTCTGAGCGTTAACAGCCAGCCATCCCGGCGGGAACACGCGGCATTTCCCAGGATCCCAGATGTTTGGGAACCCACTGATGGCAGGGAATGCGCAGGGCCCGCGGGGATATTCCTACAGCAGCAAACAATGCCTTCAAAAGCCACAGAAAAGAGACTCCAGGGGTGAGAGCAGGCAAACAAACCCCTGACAGCCACCGAAGTGTCACCTTGCAGTCACACCCAGGGCACAGGAGCAAAGCCCAGCCTGGCAAGGGCGGTAACAGGAGAGGCTGAGGCAGAGCGGACACGGCCTCAGCCCTGCCTTAGCACCTGAGCATCTGCCACGTTCTTGTGTTTGTCCCTCAGTGTTCCCTGGCTGCCATGGGGGTGTTGGATGGAGGTCCTGGCACTCAGCAGGGGGATGACTGCTGACTCCACTCGGAAAATGGATGTGTGTTCACCTGGAAGACCTGGGGACTTCCCATCACAAGTGGAGAAACAATCTGATCCTCACCACGACAAACATTGCTTCTTCTGATACCAGGCTTGGCCCAGCAGCCCGACACTCCCTGATGTCCCTTCCCTCAGGAGCTCGAGTTCACCCATGGCAGAGCACGTTCCCTCCCGGGAGCAAACCCTTCTCTTCCCTTGGAACAGCACAGCACATCCCTTCTGGCTGCACCATTTCGGGGGTTCCCACCCTGTGCTGGCACTTTGGGACGCTCTCCCCGGATCCAGCAGTGCAGGGAATGAGGAACCGGCTGCATTCTCCATCCCAGGGTGACTCCACTTCCCCTGGGGGCACAGGGGAGAGAAGAGACACAGCCCGGGACAACCCCTGTTCCTCCTCCCCGATGTCATCGATCCCTTCATCCATAACAATCCCCACCCCAGGGAACGGGGATGGACGGCTTTTCCCTGACCATAAACGTCTTTAACTCAGCCCCACGCACCTCCCACGTTACTCCTGGTGCAATTCCCCATCCCTTTATAAATTCGGGGATTTAAGTTCCCTTCCGAGGGGCCTTAGGCTCGGTTTCAAGTCTGCAGCCCGCTCTGAGCTGGTCCTTGCCCGTGCAGGCGACACCAAACCCTTTTAACCATCCCCGTGCTGGGGCCGATCGCTCAGCTCAGCTCAGCTCAGCTCCCGCTCGGGTCGTTTTTAACCCTGCCCAGCTCGGGCGGCGGCAGAGCTGAGGCTGCTCGGTGGGAAGCCGTTTGCAAGCAGCGCTGCCTTGTCTTTGCCTCTCCAGGTGGTAAGGGGCTGAAAAGCGCCTGTAATCCCCCTGAATGAATCCCAGAGCACGGAAACAAAGTCAGGCTCCATTGTGTCGTGTTCATCCCCTTTTAACACGGGCTGCTTCAGCCACCCAAGATAAAGCAGGCGAGGGTCTCGCAGCTCCCTGTGCCAGCGTCCCTAAGGAAGGAGTAGGAAAGGTTCACCAGGCCCTGCCGCGGTTTCTTGGCAGAGCTGCTGCTGCTCTTGCCACCCTTTTTTCACTACATCGAGGAAAAAATTCTCCTGGCCCATCTCCTGCCACAACTGGTGCCTTCCACCACATTTTTGGCAAAGTTCAATCTGATTTTCTCTGCAGCCTTAGTGAGGCTCCCCACTTGACCAGAAAAGCTCCTTTTAGGGCATCCTGGCTATAAATGGGAGACACGGGCTTCAGCTGAAAGCCATCAGCCCATGGCCATGGGCTCAGCTGACCCCCGAGACATCTCTGCAATCCCAAGGTCAGTGATGAACCTTTGGAAAGAATTCACTCAGCAGGGACTGTAAAACCTTCTCTGTGCCAAGCATCACACTCATGTCTCGTTTCTCCAGGTCAGCTTCAGGTCTTCTACAAAGATTGTGGGCAGGAAACTTTAGATAATCCTTGGCTGGTGGGCTCAGTTTGTGGATCTGCCCATTCCTGAGCCCTGACATGGCTACAGGGATAGGATTTGTGCCCAGAGGCTGCTCTGACACTGCTCAGAGCGGGCTGAGGATGCAGAGGCAAAGGCAGAGCTGCATTTCAGCTGCCTGAGTATGGAGGTGGCCACACAACAAATCCAGCCCCTGCTTTGGTTGCACAGAAACTCCTCAGGGTGGCAGCCAAAACCCTGTGCCCCCTCCTCGGGGCCATCCCTCCCTGTGCCCATGGCACTCTCCCATCCCAGCTTGTCCCACCGTGTTCCCAGTGCTGCACAGCCAAGCCAGGGATGCTCCACACCTCCATGCCCAGCTCCTGCTCGTTCCCAGCAGCTCCAAGTGCTGAAAGCCCTGATTCAGTAAAATTGGCTCTGTGCTGGAGCTCAAATCCTGCTCCAGCTCCATCCAGGGCAGTGCTGGGAATGCTCCCACTGGGATCCTGAGAGCTCCCAAGCTGGGAGTAACTGGGAGAGAGCTCAGGGCAGCTGCTGGATCCAGCCCTGGCTGGGAGTGCCCCGTGTTGGATCCTGTGCTGGAGCTCAGGGCCGGCAGGGGCTGTGCCTGACCCCAGCCCCATTCCTGGCTCCAGGCAGGACATGGACTGCCCTGTGCTGCCCTTTGCACCTCTCCCTTCCCACGGAGGAGCCACAGCTTTGCCTCCCTGACCTGGAGCTGCTCAGGCCAAGATGAACAAGAGCTCAGCAAGGAATCAGCCGTGAGCTGGGCTCTGCTTGAGTGAAAACAACTGCCCTCTGCCAGTCCAAATACAGCTCCCCTTGCCTTACTTATATAACACGGGAACCTTCTTGCCACAAATTCCCTTTATTCCTGGCCCAACAAAGCATTACAAGCCTTTATGTTTCTTGGCCAGCACGGCCAAGACCCTCAGAGCAAAGGTGGAGTCAGTGCTGGGTGCACCTCGCTGTTCCCTGGCCCAGCTTGGGTGAAACCCTCAGTGAGGGAAGGGCTGGGTGTGTGCTGAGGGCAGAGGGAGCTGGCCGGGACAGGGAGTTTCTGCTGATGGATCTCTGCCTTGTGTCACTGCTGAGCACAGAAATATCAGCTCTGCTCAGGCACCTTGGCACCTCCTGAGCGGGGTCTGCCTTCCATCCAGCACACCTTGGGTGGCCCCAGGCACGTCCCTGACCCAGCCTGGGAACAGCCCTGCTCTTCCTGCCCCCAGCTGCACAGGATGGGGCAGGATAGGATTTCTGCTGTGGGTTCTCACAACTCTCAAACTGGTGCTGCATCCCAGCACCTTCAGCAGAAGGCAGGTGTGGTTTGGCAGGAAAGAGGTGGAGAAGGATCTGGGTAAAGGTGGAGTTTCCAATGCTGAAGCCAAGCAGTGCTGGGGACAGGGAATGACTGAGATCCAGAAAGATCCACCTCGGTGCTGTCAGCTGGGAGCTGTGCCTGCTGAGCCCGGCAGTCCCTTCATCAGCTCTTGTTTGGGAAGGTGTCTCGTTAGCCCGGGGTTTTCCAAGAACATCAGAGCCTTGGCAGGGCCAGGCTGCAGCCCGAGGTTAACAAAACACCCTGGTGCAGACAGGCGCTCTCGGGGGAGCCCTCAGCCGACACTGCTCTGTGCCACGGAGCCCTGTGAGCACCTGGGATGTCCCTCCCTCACCTTCCCCAGCCCTGCCGGGGCCGGGAACAGCTCGTGTTCCCCGGGACAGCCCAGGGAATGCACACGAGAACCAGCTCGTGGTTGTGCCTGGCTCCTCAGGCGTTTCTCCACCACAAATGAGCGCCGGAGCCAAGAGCAACCTCGGCACCGTCCAAGGCGTCTCCTCCGGCCGCCTCGGGCCGTCCCCGGGGACAGCCCGGCTGGAAATGCCATCAGCCTGTGTCACCTCTGCCTGCCCGGGAGGATCCAGCCCAGCCAGGAGCTGGCGATTAACGAGCCCTTTCACGATGCGTCAGCCGGGGAGCAGAGAAATGCACCACCCCTCCCCCAAGAGAAACAGATTTTCCAATAAAATTTATAGAGCATGGAAAGGGCTTCTGGCGCTGGGGTTCAGAGGTGGCCGGCCCTGTGCGTGTAGAGGCACCACCCTCCTCCTCCTCCTCCTCCTCGCAGGATGAAAACAAAACAAACAAGCAGAGAAATTCCGGGAGCAGATAAGTGAAGTCACGTCCTTCCCTGGAGTGATGGAGGTGCTGGTGGAGGTGGAAGGTGACCCCTGGATGGACAGATGGAGCCCTCTGAGGCTGCTGGGCTCTACAGGACAGCCCCATGTCCACCACCATGTGCTCAGCTCCTCCAGCAGCCCCGGGGACATCCCTGGACACCAGGAACAGGCTCAGGGGCTTTCCTTGCCTGGAAGTGGAGTTTAGAAACCGCCCCCAGGCTGTGCCAAGGCTGTGGGTGTGCAGGGGATGCTCCTTATGGAGAGCTTGCACAAGGTTCACCCACAGGATGAGCAAACTGTGGCCATGGGGGAAGCCCACCATGTGCTTCAGTAGCCACATGGGCTACCCATGAGCCAGACACCCCAATTCCCTTCCAGAGCCACAGGGGAGAAGCTGCCACCTCTGGGGTGCTGTACCTCAGCCCTGGGCACGTTCTGAGGTGTGCAGTGAGCTGCTGGCAGCATCCTCAGTGTCCCCTTCCAGCCCTGGGCCACAGGCAGGAGTGTCCCCAGGCTGTCCCTCACTCTGGGAGGGGACAGGGATCTCTTGTGGCAGAGCACTGGGGGTCAGCATCCCCTGGTAGGTGAGGGCTGGGGGACAGGAGCCTGCAGAGGGGGAGCAGGATCTCTGTGCCCAGCCAAGAGAACAAATTATTCTTGCACAGTCCACCCTTGCCTCCAGTGGCGAGTAATCCTTGCAACCATGACAGCCACTTCTCCTGGCCCCAGAGAATTGTATAAATCAGAGCAGAACAAAAGTCCTTTGCTGGGAGCTGGGCATGTGCGCTGCCTTTCAAAGGGGAGGCACATTTCTCTATAGATCTGCATTCTCCAGGGACTGCCACTCTGACAGCAGAGAGATTAAGCAAAACAACCCACTCAACCTTCCCTTCTCCAGCATCTCTCCCTGGGTGGAACAAACCCATCACAGGCAAACCACAGGGCAGGGCCATAACTCACACTTGTTACTATGCTCCTTACTTGTTTAATGGCCTGGTTTTCCTCCTTTAAGTTTTTCAAAGTTTTGAGTAATAATTACATCGAATGCAGCCCCCCTTTGGCATTAGGGCGGGAAAACATGGAGATAATGAGGCACAGCAAACCAAATGTAGCAATTACGGGAGTCCTGGGGGAACCTGCAGGGAGCTGGATCCAAAGGTTCACTCCTGGCTGGAGTGGGGCACACACACAGCCCTCACCCACACACCCCAGGGAAAAGCTTCAAATCAGCCCCAGGCACAGCTTTAAACTCACAGCATTGCTTTGTCACTGGCAGTGCCACAGGCAGGTCCCCCTGGGAAGTGCTGCTGGTGGTATTTGTTACTCCCAGCCCTGGAACAGGTGATGGAGAGAGCCCCAAATGCCTCCTGTGCTCTCCCAGGCCAGGGGGTGGCTTCTGGGAACTCCTCCAAGCAGCCAGGGCAACAGACTCGTTCCTTCTGCACTTGTATTTGCACCAGGGGGAACCTGGCTCTCCCCACTGACCAAGGGGCTGAAAATCAGAGCTGGGGGGAGTTCAGGTACTGCAGCTCCTCATGGGTATCCTGGGAATGGGGCTGTTTTCCTGTGAACTCCCAATCCCACACCTGTTGGTGGGGCTAAATTTGAACTTCTGGCTTGTGCCCTGGTCCCTGCTCCAGGGCTTAGACACTGGGGAGGTGTGGGACTGTGACCTCTGTCACCTCCCGTGTCTCCTCACTGCTCCAAGGCTGGCAGGAGCAGATTCTGGTGCTCCCTGTGACCCCCAGCCCTGATCTCCCTCACACCTCCTGCAGAAGCCTGTGCTGGCTCTGGGCACCAGATCTGGCCTTGCTGGGGAGGGAGGAATGCTCCTCAGGTGGCAGCTCTCTGCAGAGGGGACACAGCAGGGTGGGCAAGGGACAGTCTGAATGTCCCCTGAGCCACCTTGGAGCCACCCAGCCCCTCAGGGACAGCAGAATCAGGGACAAACAGCTGCCCTGGAGACATCAGATGAACCCAACTGCAAACCTGGCCTGGCCTTGGAAGAAAAGGAAGTATTAAAGAGCAAAGAATGAACAACAACCACATGTGAACATGGTTAGTCAGGGGAAGAAGTGCCATCCCCAAACGTGGGCCAGGAAAGCTCTTCCTGTGCTGTTCCTCTGCAGGGGGAATAACAGAGGATTGTGCAACTGCTGTTGATGTCAGAGCACAGAGTTGGGGAGCTGAGCTTGGCTTTTGCCTGGGTGTCAAACCTAGAGCTGATCAGTGGGAGCTCAGACAGAAATCACAGGCTGCTTGGAGGCTGCAGGAGGAAGGATTTTCATTTTTCCGAGGGAAAATCATCGCAACGTAGTAGAAACATTTGTGGGTGTATTTCAGATTTAAGTGATTTCATTTGGGGTTTTGAAAGCCAAGCCAAAAGTTTTGGTTTCAAACAAAAAAAATAAAAGGGAAATATTCCTATCCTGTTTTGAATTGCCTTCCAGATAATCACAAACTTCATGGAAAGGGAAGACTTTCCTCCAAACATTCACATCAAATCTGAGACAGTAAATAAAAAGGAGTTGGATGTTTTTAAACTGTTCCTTTCTTAGCAGCAATGTAACTTCCTTCCCTGCAGGACACAACCTCCCTGTTCTGCCTGCTGCCACTCCTGGCTCCCGGGTTAGTTTTGGGGAACCTGGTTTGCAGCTGAGCTGTGTCCAGATGGTTCCAGGGGGGCTGAGCTCTCCCTGTCCCTGCCTGCCCTGCCCATGGCTACAGAATCACTGGGATGGGAGCACCCGAACTGGTGTTTGCCTGGCATTGCTTTGTTCCCCTTCCCATGGCTCAGGCTCTGGATTCCCTTGAATTTTGGGTACACACACGAAGAGTAAAATCCACTCTGCTCCACGGTGTTCCCAGCTTGGAAAATCAGGCTTAATATTATTTACTCTCTGCAAGCTCCACATGAAAAATGCTAAAATGAGGATAAATATCTGTTTTCCTTTCCCCCCCTCTGTTTAATGCAGGGAAGGTAACACTCCCGAGCCCTGGGGATCTCCTTTATTTTCTCTTTTCTGATATTTACTAAAGACTTAAAGATGGGAAGAGGCAGAAGCCTCTGGAGTGCATGGGCTGAGATGAAAAGGTCCCGGATCCCCAGCGGGGTAGGAAGGCTTCCAACAGGAGGCACAAGCTGCTCAGCTTTGTTTCCCAATTCAAACATGGGCCCAGGCACAAAAGGAGAGGAATAATATCACTCTCCCAGGGGCGAGCCCACGTCTTGCTGCTGCCCACAGCCATCAGCAGTCCCAACAACAGAAAAAAAATGGATGCAAGCAAGAAAACAAATGATTTGGGATTCAGGGCTCCTGTGTCCCACCTGCTGGTTTGGGGTATTTTTGTGCTGAATGCAGCTCCAGCTCTCCAGGGGCTCAGGCACCCTGCGGCACAGCCCGGCCCTTCCCGGGCCACCACTGGTCAACTGAGGCACCAAAACACCTCGGGAAAGGTTCCTGGGGAGCCGATGGTGTGTGTGAAAGGGCAGCCTGTCAGTGACTCGGTGACAGCACAAACAGGGATCTGGGGCAGGGCCAGCTCGGGTTTTCCTGCGAGAGGAGCTGGGGCAGCACAATGGATGTTAATGCCTGGGCTGAGCAGGGCTGGGCAGCTCAATGCCACCCCAGGAATTCCCTGTAATCTGCCATTATATCCCTCCTTTGACATGGCTTTCCTCTGCTTAACGGCCCTCTCTGGGCTTTGCTCCCCAGGAACAAGGCCCAGCCTTCCCAATCCCTCCCCAGTCCCAAGGTGTGCAGACAATGCTCGATTTTCCCCTACCTGCACAAACACAAAGAGGGAGTCAGGCTCCCCTTATGTGTCAATAGAGCATCTGAGCCCCCCCTTTCCTCCCCCAATCACTCCTTGGGGCCACAAAACCCCTCTGTCATCCTCTGCATCCAAGTGTGAGGAGCTGCACGGCCTGCCCACAGTGCTGAAAGGATGAAGGGATCCTTACATTTAACTTGGATCAAGATCCCACTGGTTTCTGATCCCCTCCATGCCCCACAGAGCCTCCTGTCCCACAGCACCCCCAGCCCTGGGTCCCACCCCGAGTGCTGTAGGGGATGTGGCTCCAAGGCTCAGGAAGGAGCTCCCCAGACAGAGACCCCTCCTGCCGCATTCCCTGCACCAGCCAGGCTTTGCTGAGCAGGTGCAGGGGCTGTGGGACCCTCCCAGCCACAGCCAGGCTCAAATCCACCTGCAGGACAAGCAGCTGCTCCCAAACCTTCAGCACAGGCACTGGAGGAGCTCCCCCACCCACACTGGCCATGCTGGAGGAGCGTCCCTGAGCTGCCTGGCTGGGCAGGAGGAGGAGCCTCCACCCGCCCTGGCTGGGCTGCAGGGGCATTCCTGCCCTCCTTGGGTGACCCCAGGACACCCTGGCAGGCTGTGGGTGAAGGTCCTGGGCAGCCTCACTGAGCCAGGAGGTTTTAGGTGCTCACCAGGTCCCACAGCAGCACAGGGAGTAAAAGCTGGGAGTGAAGCTGGAGGGAGCTGAGCTCTGACTGGGGCTTCCCTGGAAAATAAAGCCACTGTGGCTTGGAAGCCTCCTGGGCCATCTGGATCCACCTGGAGAGCTGTGCCCTGTGCAGCTGCTGCAGCAGGAGCTGCCTGGACAGACACTCCCTGTATCCTGGGCATGGAGGGAGCAGCACAGGGATCCCAGCACTGGCATTTCCCCTGGGAGCTCTGCCCTGCCCCACTGGGATCAGTGGGATGCTCCCATTGACTCCAGAGCAGCAGCTGCCACCAGCTCCAATCTCAGCTTTGTCCCAGCTGAAACCAGCCCTCTGAATCCCAGAAATAAATAACGGCATTTTCATCCAATTATTGATCCAAGCTGAGGATTTTTAACTCATGAAGAGCCACTGAGCTGTGCCATTTGTTTGCCCTGGGCATTGTGTGGGTACCCAGCACCTCACGGCAAACAACTGATCCCACTGATCCCCCCAGTTTACCCAGGGAGATGCCACAAGGTCTAATGGAGCAAAAGGATCAGAAAAATACCTCACCTGCCTCAGGTGAAGGACTTGGGATGAAGGAGAAGCCTCAACACCACAGGCACTTTATTGGGGTTTGCCAAGACTTTCCTGGGCATCCCTTGGCAGGGAAAGGGCAGGATCTGCCCTGTCCTTTGGAGAGGGACATCAAAAGGCATTGCCAAGGAGGACAATGTGGGGACACTGCAGGCACAACAACCATTGCACCATCCATCAATTACTCCTCAAAGCCTGGCTGAAACCCGGCTGTCAGTACCAGGGGGTGATGAAGTGACAATCTCACCACATCTGGGAGAAAGGTCTGTCCCAGCTGATCTCAGGGAGAGCCAGGAGCCTCCAGGAATTTTCCCTAAGCTTTTCTATGAGGTTCTGAGTTTACAAGAGTTTCAGTCCGGGTGTCTGGCCAGGAAGGGAAGCCCTGGCAGGGCCTGGGTCCTCGTGCCCTGTGGTGCTGTGACAATCCCCACAGCATCTCCCTGGCCTGGCAATCCCAGTGCCCAACAGGGTGTTGAATTTGGAATTGTCTCAGAGGTTTCAGTTCTCTGTCTGGTGTTGCTCTCTCCTGCAGGGCTGGGAATTGCCGTGAATTTTATTTTGTTTTGAAAGAGGGGAGCTCTTGCCTCCTACTTCCTTCAGCCCCCAGCTGCTCTGCTCATGGCTCACAGCCCGTGGGCTCTGTGGGACTGTGGGACCAGACCCAGCAGCTGCTGGGGGCTGCTCATGCCTGGTCACTGCAGCCCCAAGCCCAGTCTGGAAGGGAGAGCCCTGAGCAGAGCAGGGAGAGGGGCAGGATGGCCCCTCACACAACTCCCTGTTCCTGCTCTCCAGGGCTTCTCCTCTCTCAGGGCGCCCGCACTGGAGGTTCTGCACTTCATCTTGTCCATAAAACTGATGCTGAGCAGGAGGTTTGGCTCAGCCTGGGCCTGACCCAGGGCCATAAATCTGCCCTGCTCCTCCTGCTCACGCCCCCACGGAGCTGCTGTCACTGCCCATGTGGAGCTGGAAAACCAACCATGACATCTCCCAGGTGCAGCCCTGCCTGTCTCCCTCCCTCCCACCCTGCCTGGGTTTCTCTCTCTCTCTCTCCCTGAAGAGATGGAGCAGCCTTTCCTCCTGCCTGGAAAGGCTGAGGCTGTGGCTGGGCTCAGCAGAGGGGCAGCTCTGACACCCAAGGTGCCACCCTGTCACCCCCAGGCTGAGGAGCAGGGCTCGGGCTCTTGCCTTGCCCAGGAGGACTTTGCAGGAAAGGAGTTTCCCCCAGCTCAGCAGTGGGAGGATGGGGAAGGGCTCCTGGTGTGCCCTGGCTGAAGGAGGAGCTTCACAGAGCAAGGAAACAGGTTCTGGGAGGAGGATGGTGGGGAGGAGGTGGGACAAAGAGGAAAGTTGGTCTTGTGGAAGAGACTAAACTGAGCTCTGGTGCTCCTGCCCTCCCTGCAGGCACCCAGTGACCCACGGGCTCCCTCCTGGGGGTGACAACAGGCTGGGGTCACAGCCCACGCAGAGCCCAGGGCCCCTGCTGACCTTTACATGTGGGGAGACAAATGCAGCACAGCTGAGAATCCAATTTCCACACTCCAAATGGTCCCACCGTCTTCTAAACTCTTATCCCGTGCCAGTTAATCCAATAAACAACTTGAAAACGTCCTGGATGTGTGATCCACAGAAGTGGAAGCCATTAAGCCCCTCTTATTACTGATATGTCACTAAAATGAATTGCAAGGATGCCATCTGTGGTTCAGAACCCCCTAAATTACAGAGAAACCCCCAAATTACAGAGAAACCCCCAAGTACAGAGAGACCCCAATTGCCACATGGCTGCTCCATACTCAGGCACCTCCCAGGCAATCTGGTGCTGCTCAGGTTGGAAGCAGGATCCTGCACCAACAGGGGCTTTCTCTGGACCAGTGTGGCCAATTCCAGAGCCTGGGGCTGGGCTCCATCGCCATCATCACTGACAGTCTGACTGGTGGCCGGTTTGGGCTGCTCTGCCCTTCCCCGGCAGCCCTGAAGGGAGGGAGGGTCTCCAGGAGGAAATGCAGAGTGCAAAGGGAAACTCCTCCCCATTTCCCAGCATCTCCGGGACCCTGCAGTGACATCCCCATCAGCACAGACACAGGGTGGCACTGGCCACTCAGGTGAGTGTCACCTGGTCCGGCAGGCCCTGACCACACCTCTGGGGGGCTGTACAAGAGCAGAAGCAGAGAGGTCCCAGCTGCAGCCTGGGGACAGCAGGGTTGGCGTGAGGGCAGCAGCGCCGGGGTCACTGTCACTGGCCATGTGTGCCCCAGCCAGTTCCCAGGACAGAAATATTCCCAAGCCCTGCTCCTGTGGCAGCCCTGGGTGACTCTTGCAGCTCGTGGTGTGCTCCAGAGGCAGATTTCTCCTCTCTGGCTCTGTGGAGGTGGGGCTGCTCCTGCAGCTGGTGCTGGCAGCCTCCCCTGCAGATCCCACGGTGATAAGGGGTGACGGGGGCTCGTTATGAGGGTGCTTAATGAGCTGGTGACATTTTTACGAATTAAGACAGTCCCAAAGAGATCAGACTTGGTGATTCTTCAGAGATGCCAAAACCCTCCCCTGACTAACAAACCCCATTCACATTCTTCTGGGCAGACGAAATCTTTGCCTGTCCTCTCCTTCTGACCAGCCCCACTCAGATTTGGGAATAGCCTGCCTTGCCTTCTGCTGGGAATCTGATTTTCCTCACACAGGATGGGAGGCTCCCAAATCCGAGGTGTCCACGGCACTGAGGGCTGGATCTGGGGAGGGAGAACGAGGCTGGAAGTCTGCTGATCTTCCCTTCAGGGAAGGGATGTGGGGTGAGGGGAACTGTGATCTGCAGAGTCTCCCAAGCGCCAGCCCTGACTCCTCCAGGGATGGGATGGCTTTGGAAGACCCAGTTCAGTGTCCCAGGGTGCGTGGAAATTTATGAGGCACTTTTCTAAATACCCCCACAAGAGGCTGTTAAGGACACCTGGGGAGCAGGGGAGAAGAGGCAAACTCCCACCCCAAACTCTGCTGGGGCAGCAGAGACAAAGGCTGTGAACCCTGCGAGGCTCGGCATGCCGAGGGGAGGGGCACCCAGGGCCAGCCATAATTAAAAATAATAACACTGAGCACTCTCAAAGTGCTCGGTAAACACGATTAACTAATTAGTCTGGTCTTTACTAATTAACCAGTCACAGGACCGGTGTTGCTCAATATGTTTAATGATCCGGAGAGAGGCTGAATAGCCAGGGACAGCGTCTGCAGGAGGGGGAGCTGAGGAGGGGACGGGTGGGGAGGCTCAGATGGGCTCACCCAGGGCTGGGACATGAGGGGACAGGCAGGAACAGGGGATGGACCCTCTTGTCCTGCCCACGACAGCACTGTCTCCTTCTCCTCCCTCCTGTCACACCCTCTCCACCTCCTGCCAGCACAGGGGACTCGCTGTGTCTGTCCCACAGCTGCCTATGGTTAATGTTTGTCCCTGCTCAGGGACAGCAAAATGAGAGGGAAATGTTCAGGTAGACCTGAAACCAGCCCAGCCTGAAATCAGGCTGACCTGAGAATCCCCCAAAATCCCACAGGCTCCAAGTTAGTGCTCCCCAGCACTGCAAGGATCCTCTCTTTCTTCCCAGTAAAGCAAGAATTGGAGTAAAACCAGTGCGGGACTGGGGAAAGGAGAAGAATTAGGACCAGGGAGCCTCTCTGGTGGCTCATTGCCTCAGTTTCCCCAGGAGAGGGGCTGCATGTCACACCAGCTGTCATGCTCAACACTCCAACATCAATTTGGTTTCTGATCAGGGCTGCAGTTGGAAACTCCCCCAGAAAGTGAGAGAAAAGCAGCTTCCCAGAAGGCAGGTGGGGCTGGTTTTGACCCTGCAGCTCATGATTGTCCAGCACTTCTCTCCCTCTGCGTGAGCCCCTGTCCTTTTCCTCTGCACTTACCCCCACAGGCTGCTCTCAAACTGCCTCTGGTGACACCAGGCTGTCCCTGCTGCTGTCACTGTGTCACAGTGAAGGAAGACTCCTCCTGGCTCCTGCACACCCCAGAGCCCTGCAGGGCACCTTCCTGCCCCTGCTCTGATCCTGCCAGTGAAGGCTTTGGGGACTGGCTTTAGGCGTTTCCTCAGTGTAATTTGGGCATTTACTCAGAACCCAGGCTCCTGTGTAATTAAACCTTGGATTTCACAGCAGCAGAGATGCCTCTAGAACAGATCTGGGCTGTGCCCGTGGCTGGTGTTAAAACCTCCCCTCACACAGATCCCTCCCATCAGCACCAGGAGTTTATTCCCTGCAGGAGGGATCTGGGAGCACCCACAGGGTGCTGAGGGTGGGGGTGAGTGATCCCTCTCCTCGCTTTTGGGATAGCTGGGAAGTGCTGAACTCCCCATGGGACCTGCAGAGCTGCAGCACCTGCAGACAGCACCCAGGGCTGAGGGGCTCCCAGGGCCAGGCAGCACCTCAGCACTGCTGTGGCCTCTCCCAGGACTCTGCAAGACAAACCAAGCCTTGGAGAAGGTCTGAGCTCAGGCTTTCAGTGGGAGCTGGAGGGCTTTTCCCCCAGACAACCCCAGTGAGGTGAGGAAGGGCCCCCAGTGCTTTGGGGGCACAGGGAATGGACCTGGCAGCTGTGTGTGCTGTGCCCATGGGCACGGGGCATCCCACCCTGCTGGAGTCATCCCAGCAAAGAGCATCCTCTCCTATTCTCCCAGCTGGCCCCTGGACACTGAGAATGAAGGGCCACCACTGGGCCAGCAGCTCCTGGCTGAGTCCCTGCCTTGCTGTGGTGGGAGTGAAACCTTCCAAATGCAAACCCTCCCCTCTGCAGTTACCAGGAGAGAAAGAAAGGGAATTCTCCCATGCAGAACAGTGTCTCGAGGTCAATAGAGAAGCCCCTGTGGCCTGAATTCCCAGTCTGGGGAGCTGGGGAGCCTGGCAGGGAGGCTCTGGGTGTCTGCCTTGTCACACTCACAGCCAGGTTACCATGGCTCATCCCAGGGCATCCACGCCCGGGGCTGCTGCCTCCGGCTCTGCATGGTCTCTGCTCCTCCAGCACTGAGCAGGACACTGGATTGGCAGGAGAAAAGCTGGTCCTTAGTGGTGCTGTCACTGTCATGTCCTCACCCCAGGGGGTGCAGCACAGGGAGGAGATGCCTGTGCTGCCCCACAGTCCCTGGGCACGGTGCCCAGTGCCCCCCCTGGGCACCCACCTCACCCTGCTCAGCCCAGACACAGCTCAGGTGTCCCACAAAGGCCACCTCAGCCACTGGGGGTGAGTGCTGGGGATGCAGCAATGGCCACAGTGCCCTGAATTCCTGCATTTTGCCAGTGTCACCCCATGCCTGGGGCCTGCTGGGACGTCAGTGCCCTCAGACACAGATCTGGAGCCACCCAAGCAGCCAAAGAGGGACATAACAACCCTGGTTTTGGGGCTTTTCCTAAATACTTGAGCTGAGAGCAGGGCATCCAAAGGTCATGGGTGCTGCTCAGTGCCCATAGGACACCCCAGTGTCCCCACTGTCCCCCCACAGATGGGGACCCTCAGGTCTCCTTCAGGGCTCCCCTGCCCCAAGCCCCTCTGCTGGGGGAGGAGTTGGGTGCTTTGACCACATCTGCCCACCCCTCCCTCCCCCCGGGGGCTGAGAACTGGAATAAAAGGTCCATTTCTTTAGAAAGGCAGGCCTGGCTATGGGAAGGGTCCTGTATCCATGCAACTCTGCTGGCCTCCCCCTCCCCTGGGCAGTAATCTCTCTCCTGGGCCTGAATTCATTCACACACTGGGAAGGATTAGCTGACCTTTCTTTCAGAGCTTGGTAAGCTGGGGATGTTAAAGCTTCCCAAAAAATTAAACTCTCAGGAGGCTGGGAGCCTGGAGAGCTGTTTAGAGGCTGTGGCTGCTTCCCCAGCATCCACCCCGGGACAGGGACAGACCTTGGGCTGTCCCTTTGTGTCCCCTAAAAGTGCTCAGATCCACACACAGCCACGGCTCCCGAGTGCACAGTGCTGGTGGGGGTAAAACCAGAGGGGTTTTCTCTCCTCTGAGAGGGTTTGGTCGTTTCTTTCTGTTTGCCATAGTGGATTTCAGCTCCTGCTTTCCCAGGTTCTCTCTGATGCTGTGAGAGGAAGGAGTGAGGGAAAAGGTGAGCCCATGACCCTGGGGCTGAGGTTTGGGGAGGGAGGAGAAGCTGTCTGGGAAGGGATGGTGCTGTTCCAGCTCATGGGGCAAGAACGCTGCTCTCACCATGCCCAGGATGTGTCCACTCTGAGACCAGATCACAACCTGCAGCCTGAGGAGCATTTCCCTGCCTGGGATCTCACACTGGGACTGAGCACAAGGAGCTGACTTAAGGCTGCCAAGCACAGATATGATGAACTGACCTGCAGTGTGCTTCCCATGGATGGAAATGTTCACCCAACACAGCTGCACCCTCCTGACCAAGTGAGTCTGATTTTCAGAGCTGTACAGAAGATGTGAAACAAATCCCCTTTCCCCCCTTCAGTTTTCTATTCGTTTTCTCTCAAGAGTGAACCTCAGAGCCGGGTGACTCTACCTGGAAAGGGCATCGCTCACAGAGCCCGTTTTGTCTCCCTGGCCCCAGGAACCAGCCAGGGAGGTGAAATCACTGATCCTCCAGTTCAAGGAGCTGAAGAGAGCAGCTGGAGCTGGGGGAAGCTGGAGACTGCATGCTCTGTGCCCCACTGAGCTGCTGGGGCTGGCTCTGGGGAGCAGTTTGTGCCCCAAACTGCTGGGGCTGGCTCTGGGGAGCAGTTTGTGCCCCACTGAGCTGGGGCTGGCTCTGGGGAGCAGTTTGTGCCCCAGACTGCTGGGGCTGGCTCTGAGGAGCCCCAGAGCAAAGGAGGGGCTGCAAGAGGAGCTCTCCACCCCCCAGCACTCAGGGCAGCCAAACCCCTGGAGGCAGCACCTTCCCCTCTGGTCTCCGACTCTCGCTCTCAGGGCTGCGTTGTTGCCTCTGGCAGGGCGGGAACAAATCCATCAGCAAATCCAGGACCGCCCTCCCATCCAAACCCCGGGCAAACTGCACAGAGGGAGGGAGAGCAGGGCTCCATCCAGAGCCCACGGAAACCAGCGGGGAGACCAGGAATGGCTTCTCCTCCTCCTTCCCACTCTCCCTGTCTGTCCCGTTGGAAGTGGAGCCGTTTGCACACAGGAAGGATCCCGGAGCAGCATCTTGGAGCACAAACCCTGTGAGGAACGACTGAGGGAGCTGGGGCTGTTTATCCTGGAGAAAAGGAGACTCAGGGGTGACCTTATCACTCTCTACAACTCCCTGAAAGGTGGTTGTATCAGGTGGGGGTTGGTCTCTTTCTCCAGGCAGCACTGACAGAACGAGAGGACACAGCCTCAAGATGCACCAAGGGAAATATAGGCTGGATATCAGGGAAAAGCTTTTCACAGGAAGGGTAATAAAGTATTGGAATGGTCTGCCCGGGGAGGTGGTGGAGTCACCATCCCTGGATGTATTTATGAGAAGACTGGATGTGGCACTCGGTGCCAGGGATTAGTTGAGGTTGGGGTTGGGTTGCACTTGATGATCCTGGAGGTCTCTTCCAACCTGGTGATTCTGATTCTGATTGTGATCTGAGCACACAGCAGCCTGCCTCAAACCAACCCAGTGCTCTCCTCCCCACCGGAGCTCCGGGCTCCTACAGAAGCTGCGAGGAGGGCGAGGGGCTGCCTTTGTTATGCGTTTAAAGCGCTCGTTTAACCGGCCGCCGGCTCCTAGCAGGGATAATTTTATAGGCCCCATAACCCAGCACGAGAAGTCTCTTTTACGACCCTGCACTCCCCCTGTCTGAGGCAGCGGCCGGAGCCCGCGGGGCTCTCTGGCACGGAATCCATCGGTAATCCCGAAAAATAAAACTGTCTTATGAGATATAAATTAGATTCCTGCCCTGGGGGGGATGAGCGGCTCTGCTCCCCCACGGGGCCGCCGCTGTCGGAGAGCATCTGTTGCAATTACAGGTTCCTGCAGCCTGCTCGGCAGGAATGACCTCCCAAATATTCCAGCAGCAGCTGGAGCTCGCACAAACACTCCGTGTTCTCTTTACAGCCCACCAGCAAGGGCTTGCTCTGTGCTGAATCGCTGCTTGGTGGCCCCATCTCCTCCCAGGACTCTGGGGGTGTCCAGGGTCCCCTTGCTGAGGGTCCGATTGTCACCTGGGGGCTGAGCTCGTCTCTCCTCACAGGTTTGTGCGGTGCTTTGCACCTTTGGCACGAGATCAGCGCCATTAATTGCCCAGGAGAGGAAGCAGCCTTCAGTGCTGTCTAATTACACAGAAATTACCAGAAGAAATTAATTCCAAAAGGTGACCATATGGGCTGTAAGGCTGAAACCGAGGCTGGATTTTGCCTCTGGTTACTGCCACTCAGAACTGAGGGCAGAATTCAGGCCAGAAGTGTGTTTCTAGTTCGTGATTTATTGCACCAAAATGGAGCTGGTAATGAAAACCGTGTTCCACTTAATACTCAGGCGACTTCCAACAAAAATGCCAGCAGGAATTCTTTCTTCTGCTCCTTGCCTCGCAGCTGCCGGGCAGCAGAGGATGTGCGAGCTCAGCCCTCCTGCCGGGCCGCAGGGAGGGGCCCCACATGTCCCACGTGTCCCCAAGCCCTAATGGCACCGGGCTCAGCCCGGCCCCTGCTCTGCCCCTGCCTCACCTCCCTCATCCTCTCACACCTTCCCAACCTGGGCGGGCTCACCCTGAGCTGCGGATTAATTCACTGAACGAACAAAATCCATCTCTGCGACACTATTTCAGCCCTGCTGTCCCAACTGCCCCCACGGGCTGGTTCTGCTGCAGCCCTGAGCCCCCCAGCCCCAACCCTGCGGGTGCTGAGCCCCCTGTGCAGCACCCAGCCGTGATAAAGCCGGACGAGGCGAGCGCTTCACCCCTTCCTTGCCCAACCTGCTGCTCCTTAGCTTTAAAAATGTCATTTCCCCCCTCATGCAGGAAACAGCGGGAGCCCTCGCCTCTCCTCCCGCAGAGCAGCAGGTGGAGGAAGCTCCGAGGGAGCCTCAGAAAGGACCCTCGGGCCCCTCCGACCCCTCCTTGCGACCACGGGGCGACCTGTGGGAAATGCCTGGGAGATGGCCGAGTGCCACGGCTGAGCCCCTGCGCCGCGGACCGCGATTCATTTGCATGCCAGAGGGGTAGCCGGGCTCCTTCCACCGCGGGGTAGGCATAGAAATGGATTTGAATGTCCAATATCGCCCGGCAGAGAGCTCCCCGTGGAGAAAATCCCCCTGGGGGGCTGCTGGAAGGAGCTTCCAAGTCAAAGATGCCAAAGGAAACCTCGGGTCCCGAGGGCAGCAAAAATCGCCGGGGAGCTGAAAGGCACCGACTGAGGCGGATCCGCGGCGGGGCTGTCCCAGCCAAGGCCAGGCGTGCCAGCGACAACAGGAAACTGGCGGGCTGGGTGACAAGTGCTGCGGCCTCTCCTCAGCCCCCGCACTCTCAATGACTCCTCAGCCCGGGTCCCATTGAAGCCAGGAGGACTCAGATCCCCGGGGATGTGTCAGGCCAGCACTTCCCACTTCTCTTTCAGCCCGCGGACTCCTATAAATTTTCCTGCGACAGCGGGACAGGACATGCCTCCGCTGCAGCCGCTTCCAAAGGCTCCTAAAAGCAGCCCAGGACACGGAGAAATCCATTCTCTGGAGCAATTAGCAGGGATGAGTGTGAGTTCACGGAGCTGCTGCCTGCCAAGGACCCGAGCACAAAGTCTGTCACCCCCAACCGAGGCAAGCGAGTCCAATCATTGGCAATAAATACATTTATTCCAAATGTCGACCCACTTTACATTCCTTTATTTAACACAGCTGCTCTAAATAGGGGATGGGATAAATGGAAAATAAAGTCTGGGAGGTTTCATGGCTCCCTGACTCTCCGGGCAGAGCTGCATGGGCTCTGGTTGCTATTATTAGTGTAACGATTGTTGTTGTTATTATTATTGTTATGATTATATGCATTTCATTCTCCTCTGGGTAATGAATAATTTATGACTCTGTCTCGATCCCCTTTCAATGGATTCACTATCCAGGGAGACTCGCTGAATAATTTGGATCATTCGTCTTCAAGCGCAGGGGCTGCCGACAAATTGTTCGCTTTTCATTGCTGGGGACATTCATTGGTCACCCAAATCAGGGGATTTCTTTGGTCGCCCCCAGCACGTGAGGCACTGTCTGGGGTTTTGTTGGGATTTTTTTTGTTGTTGTTGTTGATTGGGCGAAACTTTGTGGAGACTAACAAACAGCTCATCTGGGGGGCTGGATTTGTGAAGAAGTCAGTTTGCCAAATTTCTGTGAACATTTGGTGGTTTTGCAGAGGCTTGTGAAAAGTAAATGCTACAGAGGATATTAAATGTTATTCAAATGTTTTAAAGGCGACGCTGCTCTTGCTCTTTGATTTGAGCTAAACTGTTATGCGGCTGATAATTAAATTTTGCTTACTCAGCTCGCACTAGAGAAATGTTGCGGTGTTAAACCTGCTTTGCCTGAAATCCGGAGGGAAAGGGAATTTTCAAGAGGCTTGCACTGGGGATCTTCTAATCCTTACAATCAAATGAGCGCCTGTGTCAACCTGACTGAGTCCACCCTGCAAATCCCTAATCCCGAATTCACGTCCGTGCCACGGGAGCAGCCCTGGGCGGGCTCTGAGCTCTGCAGGGATCCATCCCT
>JANPWX010018135.1:0-12365 GCA_024734555.1 Trochalopteron elliotii | reverse complement strand
ACCTCATCAGACACTCACATTATTTTTGTGTTGAGGGTTTTTTTTACTTTATCTGAGGCACAAATCCTGACAGACACTGAGGTCAATATTCAAGCCCCAAATCAAGTCCAAATGATGTCAAAGAAACAACCCCAGTAAGAACCAGTAAGTGTTCTTACCCCAGACCTGACAAATTCCTCAAGCTCTATTTTCTACTTTTTCAGGGACTAGAAAATTCACTCAGGAAATGTGGACCCAGGGTTCATTTTTCATGCCTGCAAAGCTTGTTTGGAAAGTCTGGATGCCAAAACTGCAGGGAAACCCAGCAGTGGCCTTGGCACGGGCTGCCTGATGACAAAATGCACCTCCCCTGCCTGTGTGTGCAAGGATCCCACCAGTCCCTCCCCAATTTCTGTGCCTCAATTTCCCTGTGGCACCCAGCCAAAGGCTCCTCTCCTCTCCCCCTGCCTGATGGACAGAGCTGCCCTGATGGGAACTCACTCTTTCCTGGAACACAAATGTCATTTCCTCTCCAGGAGAACTCTGCTGACCATACAGGGCCTTCATAGTGACCTGAAAAACACAGCAACCAAACTGTGACATCTGCAGTGGCTGGGGGCAAACAAGGCTTTAAAGCCCTGCTAAATTAAATTAAATTAACCTAACCACTCTATAACAAACACAGCCACTGTTTGCAGGCAATTTGAATCTTCGTGATACAGAAATTCTAACCCAGCTCAACAATGGTTTAGTTGCCCATAACAGAGAAAAGCCACAGGACTGAGGATCACAGAATCCCAGGATGGGCTGGGTTGTCAAAGACCTCAAAATCCACCCAGTGCCACCCCTGCCATGGCAGGGACACCTCCCACTGTCCCCAATGTCCAGCCTGGCCTTGGGCACTGCCAGGCATCCAGGGGCAGCCACAGCTGCTCTGGGCACCCTGTGCCAGGGCCTGCCCACCCTGCCAGGGAACAATTCCTGCCCCAGATCCCATCCAGCCCTGCCCTCTGGCACTGGGAAGCCATTCCCTGTGTCCTGTCCCTGCAGCCCTTGTCCCCAGCCCCTCTGCAGCTCTCCTGGAGTATCCCTTCAGGTACCGATGTAGGCACAGCAGAAAAGGCACTGAAGGACACAGGATTTGTGTGTCCCACCCACACAGTTCAGACGGGAGCACTGCAAAGGGAACACGGGAATTCGTGTGCAGGAATACAGCGAAACTTACGCGTGACTTCACCAAAAATCACCACCTGGCTTTCTGCTCTGCTCTCCCGACTCGGCTCGTGTCGTCCTCAAAGAACAGGAATCTTTTAGAAAGGAAAAAAAAACAAAACCAAGCAACAAACCCCATAAATTTGAGTGAACAAGGAAAAAGGAAAGCAGGGAGTAGAGAGGCAGGAAATCACGCGACCATTATTGCAGCTCCAACCCCTGAGGGATCACCCCGAGACCCCCCGCGGATGTCGGGCCCGTGCCCGCCCCGCGACCCCCGGGAGCCCTTCAGGGGCTCCAAACGAACCCGGCCCACACCGAGAGGCTGCAGCAGCCCCGGGCCGGCCCTCAGGGGCTCAGCGGCTCCGGCTCCGCGGGACTCGCGACGCGCCCGCGGTTGCCATGACACTCCTTCACTTCCGCCTCGCTCTCAGGCACCGCCTCCCCGCAGTGATTTCTAACCAATCACAGCCTCCGACAGCAACAGGAGCGCTCGCGATTGGTCGCGGTGGCCGCCATTCATCGTGAAAGCCGAGGTGCGATTGGCCCCCGTGGATGTCACTCATTCCATGAGGCGAGGGGGGAGGCTACGGCGCCCGGCGCGACCTCTGGGACATCGCCGGGGAGAGGGAGGAGAGGCCGCGTGCAATTACCTCATGGGTTAATATCGTATGCACAATACAGGCCCCTCTACAGACGGCCGCCCCTCACGGCCTCCCGAGCGCTGATCCCTTCAGCCTGGCGGAACAGTGATTGGTCGGGTAGGCGGGGCTCTGTGGCTTTCCCGGCCTCTGATTTGTGGAACGCCCTGCTGGTCACGCGGAGGCCGCGCGTCAGAGCGGAGCTGTCAGAGCTCTGATTGGTCGAAGGGGGCGGGGCTCTGTGGCTTTCCCGGTCTCTGATTGGCGGCGCGCCCTGCCCGTCAGGCGGGATCCGCGGCCGCGCGTCAGTACGGCGGCCCGCGAGGGGCTCCTCCCCCCTCCCCTCAGACGGGGCGAGGGCGGCGATGGCGCGTCCGGCGGAGGCGGCTGGGGGCGCCGCTCCGGCCCCTCCGCCCCCCCCGGCCCCCGCCCGCCGCCGGGGCTGTCAAGTCGGCCCGCCCAGACATGAGGTACGGCCCGGCGGGACGGGGACAGCGGGGGTCGCGGGCTCCGAGCGGCGGCGGCGATTCAGCCCAGGCCGGCGGGGGGGGCAGCGCCGCCTCAGCCCCTCACGGTGCCCGGGCGTGTCGCCGTGCCAGGGCCCGGGTCCTCCTCCTCCTCCTCGCCTCCCTCGGTAGCCGGGGCGGGCTGTGAGTGATGCTGCGCCCCTTTGCTGGGGCCGGCTGCCTTGTCCTGCTCCTGTTGCCGTAACGTGTGGCGGTACCGCCGCGGGGATTCTTCGGCTGGAATCACCTTGGTCCTGCTGCCTCCGGCCGCCGCTCCCCGCGCCCGCTGCGCCCTGAGCGAGGGAATGGAGGAGAGCCATCCATTGGGATTGCCGTCCCTGAGGAGTGCCCTCCGTTGGGAATGCCATTCCCGAGGAACGCCATCCCTTGGGAGTGCCGTCCCTTGCGGCTCGGCAAAGGGCACCAGCGGAACCAGGGAATGGTGTCGGGAAAAGGAAGCCGGTCCATGGGTAGGGTTGTGTCCCTGTGTGTGACTTTGCCTCGGATGAGCAGACAGGGTTGTGGATGATATTCCCTGTGGATATCTTTTGTTCTGGTTCAGCTGCTGCTGCTTTATTTGGGGTGAAATATAGGGTTTGCTTGTAAAAAACCCAATGTTTTCTGTGAATTCTACCTTTCTCTGACGCATGGAGGGAAAACACTTCCGTGGCTCATCAGAGAGGATTATTAGTAAGTAATTCCTTATAGTAACCCACCAGGCATTGCAGGGGGGATAGTGTGGCCCTCGTTAAAACGAGAAATACTCTGTCCTCCTCTACCTCCTCCCACTGCCCAGTTCCAAAGTGCTTTTTGTTTAGAGCTTATATGGCAATGGATATTTAAGGCAATAGCTGTGGATATTGACTGAATATGTATTGGAGTCAAGCTCCGAATGGATGCGTTTTCTTAAATGAAAAAGCCACGCTGTGTTTTGGGTGTTGATGTCTCTGGTGAGTGTTACTCCACACGGTCTTTCCTTCTGTCTTTTACCTTTCCTTGAAGTCACCTGTAACTTTCTTTGCTGGATGTGACCTGGGGATGTTCTCACACAGAAAACTTGCTTAGGACCCGAGGAGCGGCTGCAGCTGGGCCAGGAGGGATTGAGGGGGGATTTTAGGGCAAGGCTCTTCCCCCAGGGGGTGGAATAAGCACTGGAAAAGCTCCCCAGGGAATGGGCACGGCCCCGAGGCTGCCACAGCTCCAGGAACCTTTGGACAGCCCTGCCAGGGATGCCCAGGGGGGATTGTTGGGGGTCTGGGCAGGGACAGGGTGGGACTGGATCATCCCTGTGTGGGTTTATTCCCGCTCAGGATATTCCATGATCCTGTGATAGTTTATACCAGTGAACAGATACCAAATTCTCCTCCCTGTTAAGATTTTCCCCCAGAGCCCCGTGTGAGGTGTGGGAGGAGGAGCCCTGCCCGTCTCTGCACGCCCATTCCCGGCTGCAGGAGGCCTGTGGATGCCGAGCGGGTGTCCTGCCTGCATCCCAAGCGCAGGCGGAGAGAAAGGAGCTGCATTTTGTGTTCCCTCCGAGCTCAGGCTGCCCAGCCGTGGCTGTAAATCCCGGCGGGCTGAGCGCTCAGCCCCGCTGTGCCCGCCCTGATTTTGGCAGCCTGACAGGAGGGGTCATGTTTCGTGCAGACGAGCGCTTTCCCAACAGTTTCTCCAGTGTCTGAGGCTCCCCCGGAGCTGAGTGGGCTGCACCCTGCACTTGCTGCTTCACAAACCACACTCCATTCTTTCAGCTCCTGTGATATCCCACTGTCTGTCATGCCATATAAAAACGCTTTGCAGAGTAGCTGTGTTTGCCTGCTAATTTTCTTTATGTCCTTAGATGCAGTAAGGATTGGGGTCTCAGAGCCATGACCTGCAGTGCCTGTTCTGTCTCTGGCTGCTGTTTGGTGGCCTTTCCTTAATGCCTCTAATCATGCAATTAGGGTAGATTTGGATTCAGGAAAGAATGTGAATCTAGCAGTGAAATATTTCTAAATCATGGCGTTGGATAGCCTTTCAGGGGATGTCTTTGTGCTGTAATCAGGGATTGTAATTCCAGCTTTTAGTAGGATAACACCAGGGAAAAGAGGAATAGAAGAATAAAGAAAAAGAAGTTAAGGGAAATACAAGCATTGGGTTGAGGAATGGGGAGATCAGTGGGGTGGAAGTTTTCTGTAGGAAACCCTTCCCTGGAATAGAATTCCCAGAGCAGCTGTGGCTGCCCCTGGATCCCTGGCAGTGCCCAAGGCCAGGTTGGACATTGGGGACAGTGGAAGGTGTCTCTGCCCATGGCAGGGGTGGCACTTGGTGGAATTTAAGGTCCCTCCCAGCCCAAACCATTCTGGGATTCAGGAGTTGCCAGCTACAAACATTTCCCTGTGCTGTGGGCAGTGCCAGAGCAGAATGAGCAGATTGGTTTGAGGGGCACGTTTCAGCTGAGGGTGCCTCAGAGTTGGAAGCCAAGAGATGTGAGGGGTTTTACTCTCTTTTTACCATAAACTAAGCCAAGGGCTGCCTCAGCTGCTGTTGTTTGTGCTGGGAGCTTTGAGTTGGACACAGTTGCTGAACTTGGGATGCCCCTTCCACAGCAACTTGGTTTTGTTTTTACTTGCCAAGCATGAAATTGGGGGGGGGTGGTGGACAATCAGAAACGGGATCCAGGCTGAGATCTGATGATGAATGACTTGTGCACAGGAAACCTCACTGTGAGCTGCTAAAACCTCTGTGGGATCTGTGGCACGAGGAATTTCCCCCCTTAAAAAGTGCACTTTGTAGAATTTAAAAAGGATATGCTGGATTGCACTGGTGATTCTTGGCTGGCACTGTCACTATAGGCACGTGCTGGGATTTTAATTGCAGATGGAAGGATTTATATCATTATTTGCCAGGTTCTCATCCAACAAAGATAAGCTGTGTGGTTTGGGAGGGCACCAATGGAGGTGTCTGTGGATCCACCTGTCTGGAATGAATCTCTCTGGAGCTCTGTGTGTGGCAGGGCTGGAGGTAGTCAGGTTCCTGACAGAGAAATTCCAGCTTTAGCTGCAGGAAAGCACTAATTACTGATAGTAATTAGACACTAATCTCTCCTATGCAGACAGGGCATTGTCTGTCCCCTCCAGAGGATCAGCTTCTTGACCAGAATAGAAAATTTCTATTTAATAGAAATTAAATAATTTTGAGTGGGAAGGAGTGAAGAGAGGCATCCTTGGGCATTCCCAGGAAGAAAGATTATTCTATTTTTGATGCATTTTTACAGCATTCCCTTCAATGCAATTCCCTTCAATGCAATTCCCTTCAATGCAATTCCCTTCAATGCAATTCCCTTCAATGCAATTCCCTTCAATGCAATTCCCTTCACTGCAATCACAGAAAACTTCACTGACATAGTACATCCATGGTTTGGTTTTCTCTCATCAAACTTACATGTGTTGGATATTATATTTTACTTTTTCATGCATTGTTTTTAAGGTAATTGAATTAATTAGTGTTAGTGTCCAAGTGTCCATCTTTTCTCTGTGAACTCTGCTTCTCAACAAGTTGTGTGGTAAAATGAGTGTGTGGAATTGTGAAATAATCACGAGTGTGTGAAGCCTCAGTCTCTGCTGTGCTTCTCTTCCACAGCAGTTTCCAGTCCCCTTTCCCTGCATTGTCCCTCATGGCTGTGTGTGCCCACAGTTGTTTGAGCTGACCTTTCCATCCATGGAGTTTGTAAGAGGTTTTGTGGGATGGCAATCCTGGAAAACCAAGGGCCTGCTGGTATATTCCATATTACTGATAAATGCTACTAATAATGTAGATTAGCAAACCCTACTGACATTATTAAAATAATTCCACTGAAGACATGTTGTTTCAAAAGTTCAGGTTTTCCTTCATGTTCTGATCCTTCAGATTTCCATGGGGAGTCTCTCCCTCATTATCTTTGAAGGATCCAGCCCTGGGTGTGACTAATTGGCTGTAAATGACTGGGCAGGGGTTTGGCTTTGCATCATTTCCAGGTACAGGTTCATGTGCTCCATAAAAATGCACAGTTTGTAGGAAATAGTTATTAATACACTTTCAAAACACACAGAACACCTGGATTTAAACCTGTGATTCCTGCAGGAGGGTTCCCATGGAGCCACCTGGAATGGTTGGCACCACTGTGCATGACTCAGAATGAACCTCCCCTGGAGCACAGGGGTATCTGCACTTCCATATAGAACTGTAAATATTTACTGCATTTAAGTGTTGCTGTGAAATAATCCAAACTGCCCCAGGGCAGGGCTGGATGGGATCTTGGGCAGGAATTGTTCCCTGGGAGGCTGGGCTGGATCCCTGGCAGTGTCCCAGACCAGGTTGGACACTGGGGACAGTGGAAGGTGTCCCTGCCCATCCAGGGGTGACACTGGATGGACTTTGAGGTCCCTCCCAGCCCAACCCATGCTGTGTTGGAATCACACCTGCTGGGAGTGGTATCCAGGTGGTTTTTTCTCCCTCTGGGATCCTGCAGGGCTGTGACACCTATGGCAGAGCTGCTTTGGGAAAAGAAGAACTTGCAGTGTTTTCTCTCAGCACCTTTAGGTCTCTCTGTTTGAAGCAGTCTGTGAGGGAAATGTTGAAATGATATCTGGTGGTGTGTTTGCAGCAGAGCCCCCACCCATCCTGGGGGGAAGGAGAAGAGGCTTCTCTTGTTTTCAGGCTGCTGCTCCTCCTGCCAAGCACACACGGACTTTTTGTTCCTTGCCCTCCCAGCTGAACTGTGGAGATCCAACCTTGGCTGCTGGGCAGGGAATTCAGCTGTGTCTGAACAGCCTCAGCTGCCCAGCTAGCTGAGCCTGGGGAAAGGCAGCTGCACATTCAGCTTCCAAAGGTCAGGGTGAGTTTGGGAGGGCTCTCTCCATGGCAATCTTTATATTGTGGTACAATTTAACACCTCTGCTGCTGTGTTGGAAACTTACTGTGCTTGTATCTGAAGTGTTCACAGGACTGATGTGAAAACTGGAGACACAGTTGAGCCAATTTTGTGTTAATCACAAATTAAACACAGAACTATGTTAATTATTGTGTTCTTATGGTGATAAAGCCTCTTATTCTGACTGTAAAAATACATTTTTTCATTTTTTACTACACCACAATTACAATTTCAGATTCCCAGGCACCAGGTTATGGGCTGGCCTGTGAACTGCAAGGTGCAATATTTGATGGTTTTTAAGTCAGTTTTGCACATGGCCTTCAGGTGTGGACAGATCCTGTGGGGGATTCCTTTGCTTTTGGTGAGGAGGTGCAGCCAGGAGCTCAGTTACCCAGTGCAACTTACTAATAACTTCATCAATCTTCAGGGTGTTTTGGGGAAGTGCAGTTCACTCTTACAGAGAATCAGAAAAGCTGACAACTTGAGAGCTGTGTTTTGTAATGAAATGCCAGTAATCTGGTCGTGTACCAAATGGGATGATGTAATCATTGAATTTCTTGAGCAAAAATCCTGACATTTTCCTTTGAGTCACATGTGAGCCCCAGCTGGATGAACTCAGTGCTCTGGAGCTCTCAGACAGGCAGGCTCCTGTGATACTCAGCCTGGCCTTGGTGCTTGGCTCTTTTGCATGGACGTTTGGTGTAATTTGATTTTTTTCAGGCACTTCTCTGCCCTGCATCTCTGCTGCAGCTGCTGCCTGTGCCTGTGGTTGCTTTCCCAGCTCTCTGCCTGCAGCCATCCCCATTCTTACCTGGGTTTTTTTTTCCCCTTCCTTTTGTCCTGCATCTGTATTTCTTCATTTTAATGGTCTCTTGAGTTTCAGCATTATCTGAAGGCTGGCAGGTGTTCTCTCCTTCTCACCCTTTGTATCTTGATGTTCGTGGGTTTTGTTCTGTTGGTGATTGTGAGAGCCAATCCCAACCAGGAAAAACTTTGTAACAGGAACTGGTGTAGAGAGATGTGAAATACTTTAATAATTTTCTTCCTTGTTAGCACCTCTGTTCTTCAATGGGGGCTTGAATTGCAAACAACAGAATAAGCATCAAAGAGAAGAGGGCAGNAATTCCTGTGGGCCCAGAGCCCTTGAGATGGTTTTGGTGGGACAAAAGGAGATGTTGGGCTTGTGGAGATCCTGAATTGGCATTGGACTGAACCAGATGGATCCTCCTGTTTGCTGTTTCCTGATCTCTGACCCCAGCCTGCTGATGGGAAGCTGATGTGTTATCCATGCTCAGAATGTGCTTCCTTATCACAGCTGTTATCAGAGTAATGTGAAGGGAGCTGCAGCTTGGGCAGCATTTTCACTTTAGCAGCTCCATGCTTTTTTTAGGTTGTTTAGTCATGGTTTTTGCAGAGTCAGTTCAGGATGACCCATAAATCCCAGAGCTCTGTGCAGTGACTGGAAAGCTCTGGTGACACAGGAATAGGAAGTTCTCCAGCTGCAGTCTGGCAGGATTGTCTGGCATGGATTGTTTGGTGCTGCTCTTTCAACTCAGCATTTGAATCTGAGGGCATTGCTTGGAACTCGTGCTGTCTGTGGATGATGCAAGCAGAACAATTTTGCTTTGTGAGGAGGGAAAAAGCTGCATCCTTTAGAGTCAAGTGCTCTCAATGTTACTCTGAGCTGCTGACAAATGCTATTGTATGGCTCAAAAAATCACTTTATCTCCATTAACTACTGGACATATTTAACCCCAAGAGTTCTAGAACTTAAAACCAACCCCCCAGTGCCTCTCCTGTCTCCCCAGCTCTCCATGAACATGTGGTGCCCATTGCTGTTCCTCTCTCTGGTGAGCAGGGACAGCACCCAGGGAGCAGCTGCAGCTGTGCCAGGAGGGATTGAGGGGGGATTTTAGGGCAAGGCTCTTCCCCCAGAGGGTGCTGGGCACTGCCCAGGCTCCCCAGGGAATGGGCACGGCCCCGAGGCTGCCACAGCTCCAGGAGCCTTTGGACAGCCCTGCCAGGGATGCCCAGGGGGGATTGCTGGGGGGTCTGGGCAGGGACAGGGGCTGGATTGATGATCCTGTGGGTCCTTTCCCTCTCAGGATATTCTGTGATTCTGTGATTTTAGGAAATCTGGCAAAGTGTTCTGTTTAATCACACTTTTAACTTGAATACAGTCTTTGTACTGTAAAATGTGATATGGGATCTCTGAGCCTTTAAACATCCCCATGTCACAGAATCCCAAAATCCCTGAGGCTGGAAAAGCCCTCCCAGCCCAGGGAGTCCCAGCTGTCCCCAGTGCCCACCTTGTCACCCTGAGTGCCACTTCCAGGTGACACCTGCAGGGATGGGCACTCCAAAGCTCCCTGGGCAGCCCTTTCCAGTGCTGATGTGTTTGTGTTGGGCTTCTTGGTCAAACTCTTGAGGTTTCAGTTGGAGAATTCAGAATTTTTCAGGCCAACTGGTGGGATCAGAGCTGGTTTCACTCTGTTCCCACTTGTCCCTCGTGACAGACTTTGGAGTCCTTGCTGAGAGAGGAGGAGAACTGCAGGACTGGAAGGAGCAGGAATATGTAGGAGTGGGTTTTCCTTGCTGGGCTCCCCACTTGCCTGGAGGCAGGATAAGGAACTGGAGCTCTGACCTTTTGGTGTCTTGGCTCATGGAGCTGAGCCTGTTCCAGAGATGACATGTCAGCTGGAACCTCACAGGCTGCACTCTGTTCAGCTGCACTTCTTCCTGGGTGCTGGGTGGGCTCTGCTGATGGCTGAACAATAAACCTTGTGCCCCTTGTGTCTTGGGGGGGTTTTAAGGATTTCTGTGGAATTCAGGGACGGGGAGGATTTTTCGATGGGTGATAAAGTTGCTGCAATCAGGAATCACATGAAGCCTCAGAAATAATGTTGCATTTATTTCCTGCTCTCTGTGCTTCAACTAGGAAAATGTTACTCTGTAGCTCCAAGGAAATCTGGCTGTCCTGCTGGAGTTGCTCAGTTCCTGGGGTTTCTAGGATCTATTATGGTAATGCCAAGTTCCGGCTTTCCCTGGATTACCTCCATGCAATCCTGGATTAAACCACCTGGGGTTTGTTAGGGAAAGCAAAGCACAATCCAGCTGGGGCAGGCCAGCAGCTACATGTGTGCAGGGAATAGAATCATGCTGAATCTCTTCAGTTCTTATGTTAACATGAGACATTCTGCTTGGGAAATTCATTTGCCCAGTGACAGAAATTGAGTGCTCATGTTTAAAACACCCCCTTGAAAATCCTGCCAGCATTATGAATGAAAAATGCTGACTCAGCCCAGCTTTGTGCACTGAAATGAGACCCGGGGAACTTGAGCACTGAAATTCTGGTGACACTTCATTTCCTTTTGTGGGCAGGTTTATTGTGCTTTGCTATCCTTTCCCAGCTTCAGAAGGGAGGAAAAAAAAAAGGGAAAGGGGAGAAATAAATAAATTCTTATTAAACAAATGTTCCTTGAATCCTCCCCAGGGAGCCTTGTGTGCAGTTCCTCTCCATCTGAGATACCTTTTAGATGGAGAGGTTTGGAAAGGCAGTAAATACAAGGGCTAAAAAGGGGCAGAAGGCTGCAGGTGCCATGGATACACCAGGATGCAGCTTCCCAGGCTGGCTTTGCTCTGATGAACAATCTCAGTGTGGCACCAGCAGTGTCTGGGTCTGTACCAGCCGTGGACAAGGGGCTGCCCTGGCTTTTCTGGCAATCCCTGAATGGGTTGGGAGGGACCTTAAACCCACCCAGTGCCACCCCTGCCATGGGCAGGGACACCTCCCACTGTCCCCAAATGTCCAACCTGGCCTTGGGCACTGCCAGGGATCCAGGGGCAGCCACAGCTGCTCTGGGCACCCTGTGCCAGGGAAGAATTCCTTCCTAAAATCAAGTCTAAACCTTCCCTCTTTCAGTTTAAAGCCATTATTCCTTGTCCTGTCACTGCAAGCCCTTGGAAAATGTCTCTGGGAGTGGGTGCTGAGATCATGGAATCATGGAATGGTTTGGGTTGGAAGAGACCCTAAAGATCATCTTATCCCACCCCTGCCATGGCAGGGACACCTCCCACTGTCCCCAATGTCCAGCCTGGCCTTGGGCACTGCCAGGGATCCAGGGGCAGCCACAGCTGCTCTGGGCACCCTGGGCAGGTTCTCCAGGACTTTGTGAAGGAGCTGAGATCTCCATGAGGAGCCAGCCAGGCTCTGCAGCTGGGGAGGGAAAACACCAGCTGGGCAGAACCAGCCAAAGGAGAGAAATGGAATCCATCCCAGCTGAGGCACTTTTCAGTCCCTGGAGGGGCATGGAGTGACAAGACACAGGGAATGGCTTTAAAATGAAAGAGAGCAGGGTTAGATGGGATATTGGGAATTATTGTTCCCTGGCAGGGTGGGCAGGCCCTGGCACAGGGTGCCCAGAGCAGCTGTGGCTGCCCCTGGATCCCTGGCAGTGCCCAAGGCCAGGTTGGAGCAGCCTGGGACAGTGGATGAGCTTTAAGGTCCCTTTGAACCCAAACCATCCTGTGACTTGGAGCATTCACCTGTTGAGTTCAGTTGTTATCCCTGTACAGTATTATGAAACCAGGTGAATACATTGTACCAATAATTCCATCTTGCATTAGTTTGGCTTTGTCTCTCATTAAAGATTAAAGACTTTATTCTGTGAAGATTTAAATAGAAACAAAGCCTTGTTGTGATAGAAGGAAGCAGAGCTGTTGCCTAGTTAGGTGGTTTCCATCTTTCTTTTGATTGTAGACTTCTAAAATAAACATTCTGAGGATGTGCACTTGGGCTGATGGACATGAATCTAATGTTAGCCTTGATTTTCCTTATTTTTGCAAGTTACCTGAAGGTTTCCTGTTGTGTTTTTGAGCTAGGGGAAAGCACACACATGAATTCTCAGGGTGTCTCATTCTTGTTTTGCTGAGAAAAATGTTTCAACTGAGGTGCTTGTTGCCCTGCAGGAGGGAGGTTGGATCTTTTCATGGCTCTGCACACCAGGAAACCTGGAGCAGGGGTGGCTTCATCTGAGCATGGGGACAGGCAGATCACTGCATTGTCCTGAGAGCTTACAGGATCCAGAACAGAGAGAGAATCCCCAAATCCCTGAGGCTGGAAAAGCCCTCCCAGAACAC
>JANPWX010018131.1:71315-105711 GCA_024734555.1 Trochalopteron elliotii | reverse complement strand
TACTCTTCTAAAGATGGTGGTTTGTGATCGAAGAAAATGAGATTACTAGTAGGTTAAAATCTATCCTGTATGAATGGATATGGTGAAAATATTATTGACTCTTACTAAAATGTCTTTTGTTTGTTGTTGTTGTACTGTGATTAATGGTCCTGATCAGACTGAGGTTCCACTTCAGCTGGCAGATTCCAGCTTGAGAATACAGCCTAGTTAAAAATGTAAAAAGTAAAGGAGAAGCAGGGAAGTAAAGCACCTTCCACAGACCCCTGGTGTGTCAGGTAAATGATCCTGGTTCTACTTGCAAGGATGCAGCCAAAATCCTGGCTTGTCTCCTTGGAGATGAGTGGAGGTCTGAAAATCCATTGTGGTGTTCTTGGGGAGTGTGAGATTGTGACTGTCCCCCAACTTGGGGTGGGAAATGCCTTCTCACCATCCTGGAGAGCAGATTGTTTGCTCAGAACCTTTGAGAGAAGGTTCGACTGCTGGAGAAAAGTCTTCAAGTAATGACATGTGGAGTTTTGTTTGGTAAGGGCTGCAAACCCCTGCAATGGCAGGACAGGGTTCATTTAATGGATGGGAGACTTTGCACTGAGTTTCAAACACAGGTCTGGAACTGAGGTGTCAAAACTGTCCCTCCAACAACCTGAATGTGTATCCCAGTTGATGAACATCTGGATTATGATACACTTTTCATGATGCAAACTTGAATAGCAAGATGTATACAGTTGCAGATGGAAATAAATAGATTCCAGGCTATTATTTGTTAAACCTTTGCTCACAACATTGCAGCTTGGCTGCTTTTATACAGAACTACAGCTGCAGGGAGGCCAGAAGAATTCAGCAATCAGACAACATAAGAACAGTGATTTCCAAAGCATCCCAAAAGATGCCCATTTTACTCATTTTCTTCCCTTGTATCTTCCACTACCAAGAGCAGCAGTGGCTTGGATTGGATTCCTCTCACAATCTCTGGGGAAAGAGAGACCAGTAAAACCAGTATGATTATCCTTTTCCCATGTTTCTAAAGCTGAAGCTGTTATTGGTTTCTGAGAACAAATATCCATAAACAGCCCTTGGCTTGTCTGGGCCGTTGCTGTTCCCTTTCTCTCCCAGCTTCAGTCCTGGATATGGGAAGGACCCAAAGGATTTCTTCCACATGAAGCCAATTCACTTTTCCCTCAGTCTTTCCTTTTTGTGCCTGGTACCTTTCTTGCCAGCTCCTCAGTGTGGATTTTCAGATGTGGACTCTCTTTCTAGGTCAGCAGTGTTTGCCCAAAGTTCATCACAATCAAAAAATGCTTTCTTTTATTGTACTGCATGGACTGTGAATCAGTTTTCCTGGAAAACTGATATTTCCAGATAACTCCATATCAACAGAAAATGTTGCTGACCTCTGTATTATCTCTGGAAGTGCTTTGGCCCTTAGAAATGCTTTAGAGATATCACAGCTTTGGTATTACATGAAGCTTCTGGTCGCTCTAGAAAAGAAAATTTAATTTTCTAATACAAAAATCACCTTTTAAAGAAATCATTAATTGCCAGAGGCATGGATAATGCCTGAGATGTCAGACAGGGCACAGAGATATTTAGTTCCCACACTGAGAGCTCACAAGCCAACAGCTCAGGCCAGCACTGACAGTACAAGTTTAAAAATCTCCCTCACCTTCTTCTCTAATCCTACAGCTGCCCACAGATGGGAGCCCTGGTAAATCACAGTGTGCAGAGTGCACTGACATTGATGGGATGTGAACAAGAAAAGAAACACTTAAAGATGGTGCACTGCCTTGAAAAATACATCTTAGCCATCAGGAGAGAGGCTTGTGAGCCTTTGTACTTCAAAGGCGTGATGATAAATCTCACTTCTTAAGGATTACACATAAGTGTCTTATGGATACCAGGGACAATAGGTCAGGGAATTGCAAAAAAAAAAGAAGAAGAAGGAAAAAAAAGGCAGCAAAAAAAGTGCAGCAAAATAAGGAATTACTGTTATGAGTCATTAAACAAAATTCTAGTTATGTTTTATGTACTGTTGAATAAAGAGCTCATTGTTATTTGTTAAAGTATCATCGTTACCGGATAAACCATGTTAGGAGAGGATGGATTTATTATTGTTCCCCACACTACTAAAAGGTTAACACCCTTCTGACTGCAAAATAATACACTTTCAGCTGTTGGAAGCATTTAACAGAGCTGGCAAAAAATGTCCTTGATATTTATTAATAGACCAATACCATTTGCTAGGCCCAGCTTTTAAAATCTTCAGGCGTATGCATGAGCTTTAAAGCTTTTCTCAATTAGTTTATCTTGAAATTAGTTTAGCTACTTGCAAATATGAATATGTTAAAAGATCAAACAAAAAGTGTGGGCTCACGCTGTTTCCAAATTTCTTTTCATGGAATTCCAAACAACAGGTCAAATTGAAAAATTCACTTTGTTCCTACATCTACTCCTGTTGCAGGTGTAATGCAGCAAAGTCAGTGAATGGAGCATGAGAACTGACTTTTATCACAAGCAGGATATATAAATTCTGTGATAACAACTGTAAAAGAAAACATTTGTGCCAAAATATTATTTTATTTGCATCATTTGAAGAAAAACCCTGAGACAGCCAGACCTGTCCAGGGCAGTGAAACTTCCTGCTCCAATAGATGAACCTCCTGTGGTGCTGAGATCCCCAGCCTGGAATTACTCACTGTAGCCCTGGTCCCGTGCCTGAGGTGTTTTGGGCTTCTGAAATTCCTTTCCCAGGGAATTTTCTGTGAACAGGAGAAATGTTTCTGTAACTGTACCTTTGTTATTCATCCCTTTCCCTAGGAGGGACTTCTCCTTGCTGTCCCTCTGCTCTGAGCAATGTGAGTGAAGAGGTTTGTCTTTGTGTCCCCAACCCAACTGGTCTGTGTAGAACAGTATAAAAGGGAGACACATCCCAACAATAAAGGAGTCATTTTCAGCCTTCTGAAGTTCGGAGTCTGTGTGGTTGTGATGTAAAACAGCGTCATTCACCCTTGCAGCAATTCAATTATTGCAATTGCAATTCAATTATTAGTGCCCGTTGTCACCTTGTCCTGGGCACCCAGAGTTGTCCACGGCACTCTGGGAGGTGCTTCAAACACTCCCTCAAAATTTCTGCCCCTTTCTTTGAGTGAAACATTTGACCATTTTCCTGCACAGGTAATGGATGAAAGCAGCTCTGCCTTTTCCACAAAGATGAATTCATGTGCAGAACCCCGGACATGCAATTCTAAGTGTGAACTGCTTGGGTATCAACAGTTCCCCAAACAGTGTTTATTTCATTTGTTGGGGAGTTTTTGTGATGGAAATCAGCTATAGCCTGTATCTTCTAATTAATGGATCGCGTTTTGAGGGAGTACAGACATCTCGTGGTAGGTGTGAAAGAGTTTAAGAGGAGAGTGTGGTGAAATATGCATTTTCTTTCTCTGGAAGAAAGAAAGAAGGCAAAGGAACTTTGTCTGGAAGGATTCAGATGTGTGTCCTTCAAGTAAAAGAAAAGGAAAAGCACTTTGCTTGAGCCTTTTCTCCCCCAGCCTTCTTTAGAGACGGAGAAGATAAAAGTAGGAGCTCTTTGAACATGAACACCTTCAAGTTAAACACGATTATTTGGTATTTAGTAGAAGAAGTTAATGAACTCTGGCGAGTACACTCCTCGTACATCTTCACTCGAAGCACTTGCAATATCCCCCAATATACCCAGAGAAAGTACTACAGGTGTTCAAAGGAAACTGCTTTCCACTTCGTACTTTTGTATGTAAATTAAATTGCCCGAGCCATTAACACATCAGAGAAAGCATTGGAGATGATCGTTGGAAGCTGCAAATATTATTTTACTCCCACTGGCGTTTCACTGAAGCCTTTTAGACATTTAAAACCGCGAGTTTGGATACTGTGTTTAAAATTCTATCCTAAATGATGGAAATCTGTGTTTCCCAGGGACTCTACATTCTTCCATCCCTGCAGCAGTGCCATCCATCATTAAAACACGGAGATATTTGCTGGAGGCAGAGCTAGAGGTAGAACATCTGATAGAGACCCTGCATTAAGCATGACGTGATCTGGTCCCCATTTGGAGGGAGCTAATTAAATGTGGGAGAGCTGTAACTGAAGTGAGGAGGTGAGAAAACCCTACCAAACTAAACAGAAGCTGCTATTTAAATGTTTGCACTTTAGAAACGCTTGTGTGTCTTGTGTTCTATTTTCTTTCCTGCAGGGCCTTATATAACCACCACCACCATGACAACACTTAAGTCAATTCTTTTAGTGTCTCAAGCGAAATAACTGAATGCCACATTTCAGCTCTTCTAGCCCTCTTCCTTTCCAGTCGTGGACCACAGAAATCTGTGAAAAAATGTTGGTTTGTGTCAGCTGCTGGACCCAGGAATGTGTTTACATACCATAAATGTAAATATCTGTAGATATTACCTGCAACTAGGAATTAGTCCTGTAAAGGAAGTTCATACCTGTCCCAAAAGAGGGGCAGAATACTGCAGAGGTAATTTAGGGGCCTGCTGAAATGAGATATTTTGGCTGCATTCTCTAAGAAAGTTTGCTCTGTGGTTTGCTAATCCCTCATGGATTTCTGGTACAACCTCGGAGCAAAGATGTTCCATTGGAAGGAAGCCCAGCTGAGGAGAGTTATCAGTTGGGTATGAAGAGCACACCAACATGCCTAACAAAAAGCTATTTTGGAGAAGATGGAACCTTGCAGAGTTGTTTTGGAGGGGCCAGGACAGGCTAAGAGTGTTTTATACACCTGAGGTAGATCTCTGTTTAAAATCCCCAGGATTTCCTTTTCCTTAGCCAGTGAAATACATCACTTTTTTTTCTTCTTCTTCTTCTTCTTCTTCTTCTTCTTCTTCTTCTTCTATCTTTTTTTCTTTTTCCTGAAGCCACCTCTGTAAGAGAGACGTTCTGCTGGAGTGTGGAAAATCCATGTCCTGTCATCTTTACCCAACCCCAGAGGTCCTGAACGCTGAACTCCAACACTGAGGAAGTTTCAGACAGTTGTTGCACAACTGATGTGCCCAATCCACAGAGGGCAGGAAACCTGTCAGACCTGAGGTGCTTTGATAAACCAAAAGCGGAGTGAAAAGTAAATTAGTGAGATCAGAAAGCCTTTTCCTTCCTGGCTAACCTCTGTGAGGATGACAGGAATTTGTCATTCCCTCAGCCTGATGGACAGGGAAGGACACATTTATCAAAGCAGGGACATGTTTAATCAGTTCGTGCCATGCTCCACACTTGATGGAGTGCTTTAACATCGTGGTGCAACATAGTCACACCCACTTGAATAATAATTAGTGAATAATTCATTTTCCACCGTGGCAGCCACAAAAAAATCAATGAGCCTTGATGTGCAATAAAATAGAGGCATAAAAGGATCTATAAAACTTCCAGAAAAAGGGGCTGATCCTGGATTTGCTGAAGGCACTGGCAAAAAAATTGCAAATACTTGATAAAATCCCAAGTCCCATAACTAAAAACCCCATAGTAACCTGTAAAAGGCAAACCTAACCAGAAATATCAGAAATACTTAAATCTCTTTAACTGAAATACACTGAGTAGATGTCATAAGAAAACCTGAAAATGGGCAACTGGTGAAGATGACTGGATACCTTTTTTCATTTATATTTCATTGTTTGATTAATAACTAACACTCAAGGCCGGAGAAACTTAGCTCTTTTGTACTTTTCCCCAAACCACAAGTGAATTTCAGCTATGGGAGAATGAATGATTGACTCTCAGTGAAATTATTCTTCATGAGCAGCTCATTACAAAACTTCCAGTCTGCCGTCTCAAACTTCATTAGAGAGGAGCAGAACCTACCTGTGACTTTTGCACTTTTTTACACCAATAACTTACACTTCCAAAACATTTACAAACCATCTGGCTCATTTTTCATTTCAATCAGGCCAAACCTGTGAAAATAACTTACATTTCTTGTAATGAAATTATCTAAAGAAACAGCAGTGACAAAATAACTTATTTTGTTGGAGATCCACTAATGTCTTCTTCACACCTAAAGGTAACTGCAAATTGCTGTAGTTGCTTGAGATTGTGGTCGGTGTTTTCAGGGTGCCTGAACATTTTCTTTTCACTTTCTTCCATGTTGAGTGAATGTATTTGTTTTTAGGAGGGAAAGAAGACACTTCAGGTCTTTTAAAACTCGGCCATTATCTTTGTGATAATTATCTTTGTGATAATGTTCTTTTCTGAGCGGGTGTTCTCTGGACCCGCCTGAACTTTCAGTGTGAGAAGGGAAGGACTGCACAAAATCTTCACGGCTGAATCCAAGGAAAGGATTGAGGAAATCCCTGATCCTGATTTAACACGACTCTTGGGATACTTGGAGGAAATTTACTCATTGATGATCTGCATATGATTACGGCTTTAGAGGGATTTTTCAACAGCTCAGGTGAAAGAATCTTTCAAGGTCCTTTTAAGAATATTTCAGGAGGCCCCACAGAGTTTGACCAGACCTATTTGTATGGAGAGAAATGGGGAAAAAAAGGGTCTTATTCTGGATCAGACCTAGTGGAAATCATAAAGCACCCCCTGCTACCTCTCTCATTTCACAACAGAGGCAAGACGAAACACATGTTGGAAAAAAAGAAAACTCATTTTTCTCCTCAGAAACACATTTCTCGTTCCTGTTAGAAGCGTTTCCATGTCCAGTTGAGGATCGCTTCCTGCCGGCGCGGAGGGAGTTAAACCAAAGCTGTAAAAGGAGCAAAGAGGAAATGTAAGACAATGACACAGATAAGAATAACTTCAGATAGGTGCCTTCAAAGGAGCTGGGCCAGAGTGGTTGGGTCATCCCTTGGAGGAACGCTAATGAGCCGGCTCCGTCCCGCCGGGAACCGGGACCCTTCCCGGGGTAAGAGCGGGATCAAAGGAGCCTGAAAACCTCAAAGAGCTGGGAAAGGGAGGGAGCTCGGCGTGAGCCAGGAGAGGCTTCCCAGAATGTGTCACTTACAGCGCTGACAGGCTGGGAAGGCTCACAGACAGAAAGAATGTGCTGCGAGCTGTGGAGCTGCTCCTCCTGGGACAGCCTAAGCTGGATTTATGGAAATCACAGACTCTGGAAGCTTAGACTGTGAGCGCGCTTATAAAACAAAACCTTTATTATTATTTTTTTTTTTTTTTTGTATTAACACCTGGGCCTGCAATCTTTGTTTCTTTGAGTTAGCGAACAAAGAATATTTTGCTATTTAAGTAAGCGCGGTTTGAAACTTTCCCAATGAGCCTTTCTGAGCAGAGCTCCGCCGGTGCCTGAAGCCCGGCAGAACACTCAAGAGATGCCCGTGGTTACCCGGGAGCTGTTCCCCGGCTACGGCAGCCAGCGCTGCCAAATTCCTGCTCGGGAAACCGAGCACCCCGGCCTTGACACCGCTGTAAGGACACGACCTTGGCAAGGGACAACATCCAATAACCTTTGTGAGGCTTTTCTGAGCCCAACGAGGCAAGATGGGCTCTGCATTTTTAAGCAGATCTTCTCTGAGTGAGGAACAGTCCCACAGCAAGGTGGTAACCCAGCATTGATGTGGGGTATGGATTGTTGGGCACACCATTTTATTTAGTTTATTAGCTTATTTTGTCCATGGTACTTCACCTTTTTCATAAATTTTTTCTCTCGTGTTCACCACATATTTTGAAGTAACTAAGACACAGGTGAAAATAAAAGATTATTGTGAGCACCTCCCCAAAAGCTGGATGATGGCATGGAAGGAGAGCAAGGATGTGGGTGTTCAGTGGGCCATTTTGGCGAAGCATTGTTATTTTAATTTCATATTTATTTTATTATTATATAGTCATACGTACCTTCGGCTAGAAAGAGGCAAGTAGTGGTGTTTGAAGAGAAAGAAACCTCTCTGGAGAATTGTTTATCAGACTACAGAGATGAACTGTGGCCCTTTGAAGGCATCTGTGATAGAAGTCTCTCCCTTTGTGCTGCCATCCCACCTCACCAGGGATCACCAGAGCCCCTCCCAGCACACACAGAACTGCACCTTCTGGTGCTGACATGCCCCAACGCCCTGCAAAACCCAACGAAAAATGCAGCTGCTGTCCCCATGTCCTGCTGCAGAGAATCCAGCACAGGCTGCTGGTCCCAGGGAGCTCTGGGGTGGACATTTGCCAGCACAGCACGTGGCACAAGGGAAACAAAAGACCATCAAAGGACACCAAAATGCAGAAAATTACTTTTTTTCGACTTATGTTATTACTTGCATGCTTTTAGACCTTGCTCATATGTGTGTATTTAGAGAATCCCAAGTATGACTGTTATAATTACACAGCCAATCTGAGATCAGATCAAACAATCACCAGTGATTCAGTCATTACTGCACAACTCTTTTTAAAAAACAAACTGTTGTCTTATATACTGAATTCTGCCATTAGACATGCAGCTGCTTTCCTTGACACCAGACCTTCCTTCTATGGATCTCTTTCTCTCTGGAAGCTTTTTGTGAGTGGCAGTGGCTCTAAATTAATGCATCTTTTTTCCAAGTAGGTTCTTCTCTATCATGGAATTGTTTTAGTGTTGTTATTATAAGTTTCCATAGAGATAACAGTTTTAATAGCCTGTTCTATTTTAGTTCCATAGCCCATGCCTCAATTCTATCAGAAAATGGTCTGCAGAGTCACCAGGGTATAAGAATCTGATTAGCAAACTTGGTGCACTGCCTTTTCAGAAAGGATCTTTGTGTTCTCCAGAGCAGAGGAATATGAGCTATGCAGTGAAGTCACAATACACAAGACTAATTCAAAATCTCAATGACTACTCACTTATTCAAACAGCCATGCCTGGGGAGAATAATTGAGCAGAGTGGTTAAGGTAGTCTAATGATAACATCTTTGCATTCCTGCAATGCCTTTCTTGCCAAAATATTTTACAAGTAGATACAACTCAAGGGTTGTAGAAATAAAAATTACTTCAGCCCAAATAATGCTACTTTTATTGGTACAAGTCAGGATTTAATTTTTCTTTCTGATTTTTTTTTTCAGGTTTTATCAAAGACTTGACATTGTTTATCCTGAAGTCCCATTTCTGATTGACTGATGGCTATGGCTATAAGGAGACACAAATTGGATTAAATCAATTCTTCACTGTAGGAAATCATGCCCATTGTCTTAGATTCTGACCTTCTACACTGATTTCTGAGAGACGTGAAATAAAAGGTTTAAAATTCAGTATGCTAATCACACCTTACACATTCTTATGAAGATCTAATTATAGCAGAATTACCATTGATTTACTAAAAAAAAACCCAATCTATTGCAATAGCATACTGGCCAAAAAGTATTAAAAAGTTGGGCACTGCATTAGAACACTTTTAAGTGTTGGCATGTTGGCCTTCATCATTACATGCACAAGCTATTGCCTAAGTGAGCCAGTGACTGAATAATAACTTGTTTAATAATCTTTTGTCAACTGTAGTATCTCATCTGGAGGGTTATCATAATAAAGACAGTAATTGTTTCTCCTAAGTAGCCATTAGAGAATTGTGCAACCACTACCAGTCTAATTAGAGCATTCAAGATTAATTTCAAGAAGAGCATTCCCTGAGAGTTCAGTCACAGGAGACACCTCATTTAAAAAGAGATAAAGTTGTTGTCCATGTATATATATATATATATATATATTTATATATATATATATATATATATATTTATATATATTTATAAAGGCTGGTCCTCATTAGCTGGGATACTCCACACTCTAAATAAAGCAGAATACTGTAGCAAGCAGAGAGGAATAAAGTACTGAACTCACTTTTCCAAGATCATTGATCTTCCTGGGAGCTGAAGAAAGATCTTCTTAGCATTGTCTAATGCCCACATCACCAAGATCTGCATTTCAGACCTGCATCCCCGGAGGAAAATTCTTCTTTATACTCTGAGAGCACCTGGGCTGCAGGTGCACCTCTGGAAGTAGCCAAGAGTGAGAGTGGGTGACAGGGAGTTTCTCCAGAACTGCCTGATCTAAAACCCCCTTAACTCATTCAGGGTGATCTGCACAGGTAATGTCACAGTTTCCTTATGCAGCCCAAGATTGATTGCAGGCAAAAAAATAATATAAATAATTAAATAAATAATTTTATTTTTATATAGATATATATTTATTTATTGTTATATATTAATAAATATTATATATATAATATAATATATTAATCAGCCTCCTTCTGAGAGCAAAGCAAACCCTAAATTCACTGGATGTGGACAACAACACAGAGAAAGAGACAAATGGCATCATTTGTCCATGGTGAGAGCTGGGACAGGGCAGTGGAAACGCCAGGACACGAGGGTTTCATGCTGTGCTCGTTTTTGTGTGCTAATTTCTTTATCTGCAGCACTTTAGCAGGGTGATGAAACCACTGAGAGACACCAGATGCTGCTGCTGGAGATGCTCGTGCTGCTCCTGGTGCCCTGCTGAGGTGGCAGGTTGCTTTTGGAGGAAAGCTCAGGGTCAGCTGTGATGGATTTGGCTCTGGAAGCTGAATAAACAACAGTCTGCTCTGTACTGCTCAGGGACTGAACTCTCCTGGGCTGGAGTGGTGGCCTGGGAGCCCAGATAAATCCTTGGCTTAATTCATTCAGATTCCAGTCAATTTAAGGGAAGCTGGGATCCACGTTTGGACCTGAAGCTGAGTGGAAGAGACATTTCTGCTTAGCCAGAATCACCTGCTGTGATCCAGGATAATGTAAAGTGTCCAGAAGCCAAAGTGAATTCCAAAACCTGCAGAACTTGTTGCCTTCCACCAGCTGAACAATAGTCCAAAAGCTTTTCTGTGAAGACACTGTAGAAACCCCATTCCCAGAGAAACAAGTGCTGTTTTATCAGCAGGTGTATGAGCTAAACTCACAGGGATCCCCTTCTGAGAGCTGGCAAATTGTGCTTTCTCATGCATGAAGGTGTTCATATTGCTGCTCCCAGTCCAGCACATTTAAACATCCTTATTCTTTTCAATAGCTCTTGATTTTCATTTGAAATGCAGGAGACATGCACACTAGAGCTACATTAAAATTTCTACATGTGCTGTGCTGATATGCTGTCAGGTCCCATTGCCTGAATAATAATCCCTTTTTTGATGTGCGAAACTTTACATTTCAATCAAAGGCTCTTATTTTTCATTGCCAAATTCCTCCATGGCCAAAGCTTTCACAGTGTTCTTGTTATGTTTTATATAAACTTACACTTCATCTTACACTTTACCTGTTTTCTTGCTTACTCCTCCACACCTTTGCAAGCAGCTACAACTCTAACACATCCAGTGAGACAATTTATCAGCCAAGAGGACACTGGCAAAAACAGCATTGTACCTCTCTAGAATTGTTATCTTGGGGTAGGTGAGCCCCCTCAGCCAACTCACTATCAACAGGAAAGGAAGGATGTCCATAAGACTTTTATTTCAACTTCTTGCTAGTCTAGAAATGGAAATATCCTCTCTCAGGGAACTCTTTTATTTTGTTCATTTTAAACCATTAAATGAGCCATAGACGAGAGAAAAATCTGAAATTTCACAAGCCCTGAAAAAACAATACAATCACAGTGTTATATAACTTCTTTCCACTATCTGATCTCACAGGATAGAAGGAAATAGGAAATATAGTTGAAGATGATTCATCACATGCCCCAAACAGATGTTCCTCAATTTGAAACATATCATCTCAGGCAGGGAAATGGAGCTGTGCTGGATGTCAGAGGCAGTTACATTTGCCTGACAGATACTCCACGCTCTGCAATAACATTACTGCTAATGAGAGCCTGCTGCTGATGTGCAGTTCTTTGTTTTGCTGTTGAAGTCGAGCAGTCAGGTCTGCTTGGTGCATCCATTAGCAATGAAGCCCCGTGTGTGTGTGTGTGGTATTTCAAAATTGAATTATAATGCAAAACACAGGCGCCGTCCTCACTTCATTTTTCAAGCCTTGCCTGGTGCAGTCTCAAAACCAACAGTTAATAAAGGCAGTTCCTCTGCTCCGTGGAGTTAAACCACCTGATTTATTCCCCTTTAGGAGAACAGCTTCCTGTGGCTGACCTTTGAGCAGAGCTGGAGTTCCAGCCCCGTGCAGCAGCCCAGCCTTTGTGTGGGGCTGTGTCCCAGCCTGGTGTCAGTACAGATGGGGCTGGGCCAGCAGCCACTGAGCATCTCCCTGAGCTCTAAAGGCTTCTTGATGAGGATCCAAAACGATTAAATGCCAATTTTCACGTGCTCCTTTATGAAATGCTGGAGTGGCTTTCCGTGTTTCCTCAACAGGCTTCTACTTCTGCTCTAGAATAAAAAGCCTTTATGATGAAGGCAAGGTGCTTATTTGCACAGCAAACAGAGAGGATGTGAAAGTCTGGACAGCTACAGGATGCTGAGATTCACCAGCACAGCTGCCCAAAAACCCCGTTTAAATCCAAGACTGAAGATTTCTACTGAAAAATGCTTAATAGAGATTTTATGAAGATAAATGACAGGGCTATGGAGGAGCTTGTCCTTCCTTCCTTGATGGGCAAGGTTTGGTGAACACTGTTTTCCTGTTTGCTGTTAAATTCTCAGGCTGAGAATTGTGTGAAAGCACTGATAGGATTCTCTGTTCCTTATTGAAGGAGAGTTAGGGATCAAAATTGCCATTTACCAATTGGTTGTAGCTCCCATGTTACATTCTGTAGTACACATAGCTGAAATTAGGAAATTTGGATGTTATTTAGGATTATTTGCCTTCCAAGGCATTTCAAGGTCTGGGGGTTTTTTTTCTGTTTTTGGTTTTGTTTGATTTTGCTTGTTTTTTCTGTAGTGGCTCTTTATGGGAATACTTGCAAATCTTCCTGGGAGATGCCTTTAAAGAATTTCTCCTTATTGCTGCAGGATGTAAAAGAGCGAGAAAACAATTGCTAAAAATTATTCCATTTTTAAAGAACATCAAATGTTGAACACTGCCGAAAGCCAGTCACTCACCACTGCAAACAGATTTATACTGGTTAGCAAGATCAACTTTTCCTGTGAATGTAATATAAAGGGGCCTGACAGGCACAGAAAATTCAAAGGACACATAAATTGCCGAATTCTTCCTTTAGCAGCAGATAAACGCACCGGGAGTAGCCTGGAGGCAGGGGCTGAGCACTTTGCTGTCTTACACCGGGCTCGGATCGCTTGGAAGTGCAAATAGGCGGATTTGCTGAGAGCACTGATGGCAACCCCCACGGCGAGCTGTGCTGTAGGACACCAAAGAAAGACTCCAAGTATTTCAGAAGGCAAAGAACATAGAAAAAGGCTTTTATTGTCTAATTCTTACTACCTTTTATCAGGTGTTCCCATCCAGACTGAACATGGTTGGTGGATAGGAACGACACCTCTCTGATCCCATGGGTTAAACCAGAGAAACAGCAAAACTCCACCTGGAGAAAGATTGTTCTGAGGAAGGAGAGTTGTTTGCCAAGATTGTTTTGAGAAGAAGCTTTCTGGAGAAATTTTTCCTTGGGAAGAAGTTAGCAGCTGCCAGCAGGCTAAAATCTCTCAGACCCAGAAATACCAGGAGAAAGACTGTTTTGAGAAAGGAGAGTTGTTTGCTCAGATTTTTTTTGAGAAGAAGCTTTCCTGAGAATCTTTTCCTTGGGAAAAAGTTAGCAGTTGCTAGCGGGCTAAAAATCTTTCAGATTCAGAAATATCAGCCCCACAGTGAGCACTGAGGGGCTGCCAGGTCAGCTCTGGAAGGAGGGAAATGTCCCTTGTGAGCTGCACCCTCTGTGTTGGGGACATCACCTGTGCCCTGCAGCCGAGGCACTGAAGGGGTTAAAGCAGGACACAGAGACCTGTACATCCTTAACATCTGAAATGGAAATCACTCTCTGCTGCTCCTGGAGATTTAAAAGCCTCGTGGAAGGTTTCAAATGGGGTTAAAACGGAGCTGAGGGAGGGGGGAGAAAAATAAATCCTTCTTTGTTTTTCTTGCCGTAAAAGGAACTTCAGCACTTCAAGGAGTAAAATTTGAGAACGGCTGCTTGACAGTTTAACATAAACAATTCCAGTGATGAAAGCACAATATGGGGATAATTATCTGTTCAAATAAATCTGATTGATGCTAATGAGCATTTGAACAATTCATCAAGCAGCCAGGGTTGGGGTTTTTTTTTCTGTCCAATTTTCTTTGGTAAGCAAAAATGACACATCCAAACCTTTTATGAAGTTTCCATCTCCCTCTGTACTTTCCCATCTTCTACAGAAATCCCTTTTCCAAGAAGGTGCTGCATCTCCAGTGGGAAGGACACTGAATTTATTCCCACAAGAACATTCCCAATATTCCCCCTTGACACAGGGCCAGCTGCTGGAGCTGAAATTTGGGTCAGTGATGCCCCAGTGCTTCACCCCGTTGCTGCAGTTTGCAGATGTGCTGGAGAGACAGCAGAGCCCCTGGGGGGTTTATCCTGTTGGGTGGAGCAGTCCCCTCTGCCAAATTTGACAATTTATGTGTCCTTTGAATTTTCTGTGCCTGTCAGGCCCCTTTATATTACATTCACAGGAAAAGTTGATCTTGCTAACCAGTATAAATCTGTTTGCAGTGGTGAATGACTGGTTCTTGACAGTGTTCAATATTTGATGTTCTTCAAAAATGGAATAATTTTTAACAATTGTTTTCCCACCCTTTTACCTCCTGCAACAATAAGGAGAAATCCTTTAAAGGCATCTCCCAGGAAGATTTGCAAGTATTCCCATAAAGAACCACTACAGAAAAAAACAAACAAAATCAAACAAAACCAAGAACAAAACTCCCAAACCTATTAATAATTTAGGAGATGGGAGGAGTCTCACAACCAGTGGCCTCTGTCTCTTCCTTCACCCCGTCCTGCTCTTCTCTGGTTTTCATTCATTTGTCCTCTTGCAAGTGGTCAGTGAATTTTTTCTCAGAAAATGTCCACAGCCACAATAGGAAAAGCTGGATTTGTCCTCAAACCCAAAAAGTATTGACCAGTTCAAGCACTGACTCTGAAACGTGAGTGGGAATGCTGAGAAGAAAATACTTTTTCATGTGAGTGTACTCCTAATATCTGTTATTTAAATACAGCAACCAGAAGAAAATCCAGAATGTATTGGATGCCAATCAGATTTAAATTATCTATAGCTGCCTACTGCAAATATCAGACTATTTCATTCCCCTTGTCCATCTCCTAATAATTTATCTTTGAAACTCTCAGTTCCAGAGCTCATGGAAACTGATTGCTCAGGAATTTGTGCCCAACGTTGTTTTCCCCTTCTTCCCTTTTAGTCAGACAAAACAGAAATTTTAACTAAGCAGTCCAAGACAGAGAAACAATAACACTTTATTCCAGGGACAATTTGCATAGGGATGGGATAGGAAGTGTGGCAAAAATTCACAGAATATCCAAACCCCCAGTGAAGTGCTGTGAATATCAAGCACACAGTAATGAGGACTGCACTGCACATCGTTTCTCAGCCAGGAAAGGGCTGAATTGATGGTTGTGCCTTACCAGCATCACTGTGAGTCATTCCCTCCTCACCCAGCACAGGGATTACCTCTCCCTGTGCATCCCAGGCACTGTCACCTCACTTCCCTGAAAAACTCTACCCAGGCACTGGTATTTCTCTGTCCTTCACAGCACATTTGTGTCCTATTTTTTCATTCTAAGATGCCCAATGTTCTCAAAAATCCTTAGAAGAGAATGCCTCCAGCACGCATGGATCTGCCTGAATACTAATGAGCCTTCTGATATGTGTTCCTCATGCTAAAGAGTAATTTTAGTCGTATTTGTATTTGTATTTTTACTTAAGGAAGTAAAAAAAAAAAAAATTCCTTCTGCAAAATCATTCAATTAACCCGTGTGTCCACTTCAGCTCGTTGGTCTGCAGTGAATAAACAGGGATGTTGTATTTGAGTGAATGTTTGTACCTCCTGCCAGTGTAAATCCATTTATCTCCCAGTACTTGGACATACCCTTGAGCACCATATATTTAGACTGCATGAAGCTTTGTTTGTTTTGCCTTTTTTTTTTTTTAAAGTGCTCTTTCAGGAAGCAGCACCATCCAGCACTTCCCTGCATAGTACCTGACATTTTCCAAGGGAGTTCAGATGGGATTGTGGCAGCAAAGCCCCATTTGATGCTCAGGAGGTGCAGATGGGGGGGTCAGCTCTGTTCTGCAGCTGAGGAGGGAATTTCCTCCCCACAACCAGCACAGGGAGTGGAGCCAAACAACCACAGTTTGGGTGGGATCCCTCAGCTGAGGGATGTGCTTTGGGATCCAGCCTGAAGAACCCCTGTGTGTCTGTAGAGATGGATGGATGTGAGCCTGATATTTCTGGCTCTGAGAGATTTTACCCTGCTAGCAGCTGCTAACTTTTTCCCAAGGAAAAATTTCTCCAGAAAGCTTCTTCTCAAAACAATCTTGGCAAACAACTCTCCTTCCTCAGAACAATCTTTCTCCAGGTGGAGTTTTGCTGTTTCTCTGGTTTAACCCATGGGATCAGAGAGGTGTCGTTCCTATTCACCAACCATGGTCAGTCTGTGTGGGAACACCTGATAAAAGGTAGTAAGAATTACACAATAAAAGCCTTTTTTCTCTGCTCTTTGCCTTCTGAATTATTTGGAGTCTCTCATCTTTCTTTCACGTCCTACAATGACAGATGGAGATGTCTTTTCACTCCATTTCTCACTCCATTTCTCACTCCATTTCTCAGGGGACACAAACCCAGGGCCCGGGCAGAGGGGTGGATTTCCCTGTGCACGGCTTTGGGGTTAGTCAGCTCCTGCAAAAGGATGCATTAAGAACCTTGAAAGTATATCCAGCTTCATCCAATTTCCAAAAAGAGAAAGTTAAAAACTCTCATGGCTCAGCAGATGAGACTTTTCCCTCTCTCTGGTGAAGCCAGGACAAGGCTCCCGTGGTTTAATGTGTTTAGAATTGGATATAGATTTTGAGGAATTGGATATAGATTTTTAAAAGGAGCTGAGAAGATTTAATTCTTGCCATCTCCTCGGTCATAAGGAGCCATTTATTACAAAAGAAAGATGAAAGATTTTTAATTGAACTCTGAATTAATTTCAAAATACATTCTTTTCTTTACATGAAAAGCAATTCTTTGGGTATCCATGTTTCACACATACATTCCAGAAAACTGGTTTTCATGGAGGCTCAGGCACTGCAGCTGCCTGTGCTGTAATGATTTTTGGTTACACAGAAACCTCACTTGCTATTGCCAATAATGAAAGCACATAATGGAAAAATGTTTTAAAGCCATTTCTTTTAAAAGCCAGCAAAAGCTTAATAACAACTTAAAACCTGTTGAGGTAAGTTCTTGAGATTTGGAAGTGCTTGCTGTAAACAATTTTTTCTCAGTATCTTGCCCTGGAGATCTAATTTGTTATTATTAAACATACTGAGGTATTCTTGTTGAAAGTAGGACTGAAAATAACCTCTGAGAGGTTATTGCACTGGTATTTTTGGGTCTAAGGATTTATCCCTCCTATCAATTGGTGCTTTGTATTAATTAATTTTCAATGGCAACTTCATTTTCTCCTTTGTGGCTCGATTCCAAAGAAATTTTGTTTTGACAAATTTCGGGTGTTCCGTTCTCAATCATTACAGCATGGAATAAAAAACTGCTGTAAAAAGAGCAAAGTATTTGTTAATCAGCTGTTCCTCATTCATCAGGGAAAAAAAAAAATCTAAAGAACTGAGGTAAAGTTTTTATGAGGAACATAGACATGCTCCAAGCACGTGAAGTGGTTTTTATTGTCTTTTCATGGCAGAATAAATGACCAGGTGAGAGTCAGTGTGATGATGGCATTGCAAACCCCAGTTTGCTAAAAGCAGAGCCTTTTCCACGAGCCCTGGAGGGAGTGGGGAGTTACCCTGGGGACACCAGGTGACCACAGGTCCTTTCCTGGTGTCCATGGAAGCCACGGGAATTGAGGAAGGTCGAGAATGGGACATCACTCCATGATCAACATGATCAAAGTGAGCTGTTTATTGCAAGACCATAATCTCTTTTATACAGTTTTTAGCCTTAATTACCTGTCACATGCTACTTCACAATTGGTTGCTCCTTAAGAGCACATGTGGAGCCCTGGTTTTCTGCCTGAGGTGTTTTGGTTTTCTGAAATTCTTTTCCCAGGGAATTTTCTGTGAACAGGAGAAATGTTTTTGTAGCTGTACCTTTGTTATTCATTCCTTTTCCTGGGAGGGACTTCTCCTTGCTGTCCCTCTGCTCTGAGCAATGTGAGTGAAGAGGTTTGTCTGTGTGTCACCAATCCAACTGGTCTGTGTAGAATAGTATAAAAGGGAGACACATCCCAACAATAAAGGAGTCATTTTCAGCCTTCTGAATCTCAAAGTTTGTGTTGTGGTGTAAAACAGTGTCACACTCATTAGTTCTTTAGCTCCAATTGGTTGATTGTTTTTGCATACACAGCAAATTACACAGTCTTTTTTCTGGTTCTTATCCAGTTTCTCACATCCTGGAGTTGTTTTACCATCTTTTGTTCTGCTTCATACGTGCCTTCTCCATCTTTTGTTCTTCCTTGCACGTGACTTTTGCTGCCCTTGAAATGGTTACAGGTTTATTCTTTCAAATAAACTGGATTGCTCACATTCCCCCATTTTTGGAGGAACTCATCCTCCACAGGGAATCTTTTCAGAAGAGAGGACTGTCTCTGTTGTGCACCACAATGACACAAAGACTCTGACGTCAGAAGGCTGAAAAAGTGACTCCCTTATTCTGGGGAAGTCTCTTCCCTTTTATACTCTTTTACACAGACCAGTTGGATTGGTGACAAGAAGACAAACCTCTTCAATCACATTGGTCAGACCAGAGGGGCATCAAGAGAAGTCCCTCCTAAGGAAGGAATGTAAATATGTCTCTTGCTTACAGAAAATTCCCTGGGAAAGGAATTTCAGAAAACCAAAACATCTCAGGCACGAACCAGGGCTGCAGAGGATGGAAACCCCACGCCAGCACGTCCTTCCCACGAGGGAGAGCAGTGTAAGAGCCCAGCAGGATGCAGCAGAGGCTGGGGGACGTCCTGCAGGTGCCTGCACTGAAGTGTTGACAGCTCTGTGCAGGAAGAAAGGACCAGACTGAAATGTGTCACCGTCTTCCGCCTCCCACCGCCGCCGTGTGGGAGGCTGGAGCACGTCAGGATTTGGTGGCCTATTTTCTGTGCTCCTGCAATGGCTGGGAGGAAAAACCCAGCTCTGCTCCTGCCCCTCTCGAGCTCTTGGTGGATCTAACAGCAGCTGCTCACAGGGACAGCTCCCCACGATGTCTGAGGGGCAGGGGGTGATGTTATTTCTCACCCTTGGGGTTGTGGTGCCACCCTTCAGTCCCCTTCTGCTAAAGCCCAGGAGCTCTAAGCCTCAGTGTGGAACAGATGGCTCCTGAGAAGCTGTCAGTGCTTCTGTCACTCAGGGGAGGTCAGGGAGGGGACAGGAGGGACAGAGAAGCGCTGGTGACAGTACATATGTGCTCTTACTTTAGGGCTTGGACTGAGTAAATAAGTCTTCTTCATTCTTCTTTTTTGTTTGCTTTTAAATATTCCTCCCCACAGGGAGCTTTCTTCCCCAGTCTGGCAGTCTGGGAACAAAAGAAAGAATTTAATAGCTCCTGGCTTCTAATCTCAGGGCAGACAGAAATGTTCATTGTGACCTCGAGCAAATTATTTAAACTCTCAACATCAAATTCACCTCTATTCATGCTCTCTGCAACCTCAATGTCATTATATTGAGAACTTAATTTGTTCTACATTCCCTCATATGTAATCCCAAGATCAGTGTTTGTCTTTCTCACAAGCATTTTGCAAGGGAAGATTCCTTTTCTTCTTCTGCTACAAGTCTGTATTTCGAAGTATTACAAGAACTGTGGACTGTGCCCATCCTAAGGTTTTGGTCTTCAGTGTTTGAGGTGGGATAATGGATGAAAATACAGACACAATTATAGACTTGTAGGGAAAAAGGTTCCCTATATGCTGTATGGAAAGGAAAAGGCCTGCTACCACAGCACAGGAATTCTGCTTATCTTTAATTTCCTTCTTTCATGAATTTCTTCATCTTCATCTTCCAAACTCCAGGTGCCTTCTGGAATCCCCCAATCTCCTGCCCAAGGGCAGTGCTGCCAGATCCCACCTCGGGCAGCAGAGGGAGGGCAAGGCAGCTCCTCCTGCTGAGTTACAAGGCTGTTTTCTCTTTTTGTTTTTAAGCATTCAGTTCCAAAGGTGAAGGATCTGCCCCTGGGATGGAGAGGGGACACTCCTCATCTCCTGTGACACGTGCTGTTGCCACAGCTCAGCAGCCCCATGAGGAGAACAGGTCCTGCTGCAGGGCTCCCTGTGCCCATCATGTTTTCAGCTTCTGCCTTATTTAAATTTCTGGTTATGATGAATTGGGAGAAGCTCACAGATCAAGGACAGGGGTGTGGGCTCCTTGCCTCTAACACTTGCCCTACAAGATGCTTAAAAAACCACAAACTGTTCTTCCAGGCACAATCATTTGCCTCTAAGATATAGGATGTAAGTGCATTAAAAGGTGCAAGAAGCACATTTTTGTGTTGGTTTTTCGCCTTTGGATGTTCATGGGGAAGCTGATGCTTGGATCTTGGAAAAGCAAATTTCCAGTTTGTGGTTGGCTGCCTGGAGTGCTGCAAACAAGGGCCACTGTGCATTTAGATGACACAATCTTGTGTCTGTCCAGGCCTGATTGTTTTAAAAAGAGTCAAGCTCAGCCATCCTGAGCCACAGCAAACAGAGAGTCTCCTTAGGATTGTGCCTGAAGTGGCGAGATCAAAACCCTGGAGTGGGTAAACAGAAGCTTGTTGTGCTGATGGCTTTTGCTGAGTTGTATTTCTTTCTTCTGAATAAATTGACACCAACTTGGGAAATTCTACTGGGACTCCCCTTGCATTTCTGAAGTATCACCTAAGCAGTAGCTCAGGCTTTCTTTATTTTATGCTTTTCCCAGAAGAAATACTGCAATATCTGAAGCCTGGGGTTTTTTTGGTGAAGTATCATTTTCTCTCACTCTTTCATTGCATGCAGCTATTCAAATCTCCCACTCTATCTTTCTTTTGTAGAGGAATTTAGGGCGAGCACTTGCTCCTGCTCTTGCACAAATATCAGTTTTCCCAGCTGAAATATTTTCATATTGTCATGAGTTTGAGGGGTTTTAAGAGTATATTACAGGCTTTGAAAAAAAATGGATAACATGAGTGCAGAACTCCCTTAGATAAGGCCAGCTCTGTGTCTCCCAATGTCCTTCCTGGTGAAGAACCTGCTGGGACAAGGATTATGGAACACTGTCAGGCTCCTGAGGTTGTGGCTGTCCTAGCAGGGTCTGTGCCATGCTCTGCTCTTCTGGGAGCTGGGCAAAGCCATGAGTGGGGCTGAGGGGCTGCAGAAACACCAGACACAGCAGGGGAGACACTTTGCAATCCCTGTTCTTTGGAAGGAGAGCAGATCACAACCCACGGGGTGTAAGGGGCTCAGGGGTGTTCAAGGAGATGGGCAGAGGAGGTGGAGGGCAAAGAGAAAGAATGCACTGGAGTGATTTTCTTTCTTCAAATGTTGTTTTAAAAAGGGGAGGAAAGCAGGAAAGGAGAAAAGGGAGGGAACTCACTTCAGCAAGGTGCCCCCTGCTCCTGAGAGCACAGGCTGCTGTTCCAGTGCTGACACTGGAGGTCAGCAGCAGAATCATCACCTCAGTGCTGGACATTCTTTGCTCGGCCAAGCAGGAAACAGAACCCTCCGGGCATTTATCCCCAAAGGAAAAGAGGAGTAAAAAAACAACCGTGGCTGGCTCTGCCTCCCTCAGCGTTTTGTTTCAGACTCCTCGCTGCACCAGCAAGTGTCACTATGGGCTTTGCTATGCAGCAGCAGGGAAGGGAATGTGAGTTCTGCACAGAAAAGGGGAAACCCTGCTCCTGATGAGGAGTGTGCCCTGCCACACCTCTGTGGAGCCAGTGACCCTGAACTCCACTCTCCCCGTGTTTTCAGTGACAAGGTGACCTGAAAGTATTTGTTAAACCTTTCACTTTGAAGGCATTTTAATGGTAGGATCATGTGACAAAACCTGATTTTTTTCTCTCTTTTTTTCTCTTTTTTTCTCTCTCTTCTTTTTTTTTTTTTTTTTTTTTTTTTTTCTCGTGGGGGTGATTCCTGCTTGTAATAACCATGTTTTCATTTTCAAGGCAGCCCACTTGGTAAGCCACGCTTTCAAGTTCAGCTTGTCAGATTTTCAAGTTTGGATCCAGGAGTGGAAGTTCATTGGGGGTACACTGCTACTTCTTCAGACAAGAAAATGAAATATTTATTAATTTAGAAGAAGGGAGTGAAGTGGAATCTGTGACTGTAATTTTATTTCTCCTCTGCTTTTTCAATGTTGTTGAATATTTTGGCAGCGTTTTCGATGTATTTAATATTAGATGGGGAAGTGTGAAAATGGAAATGCATCGGGGAAATGGAGAAACACCAACATTCCTGTTACTGAAACAAAACTAAATTATTATGACAAATATTATCATGAATATGGAAAGGAAGCAAATTTGTGTTTTCTTCTCCAACTGCCTAGACACAGTTTCATGTTCCACAGAAAGAAAATTCAGTCACATGCCTGTGACACTGAAATGTTAAGCTCTTAAACAAATATTATCTGCAGGAGACATAAACTCATCAAAGACACTAATGATAAACATTTCTTCCTTCTCTACATAAATAGTTATTTTTAACCCTTTGTACCTAGCTGATTCAGGACATCACAAAATCCCAGAAATTATACTTAATTTCATTCATCTGTGTGTAGAATTGCTGCTCTGGGTGAAATTCTCCCCATGCTGGAGTGAATCCCTCTGGTTTCTTACCAAGCTGGGGTTCCACACTTTATTCCGTAGTCATGTGCTCTGTACCTTTCCCCAAATCCTCTGGAGTGCTGTGGGAGGTGTGGGAGGGGGGTCAGCAGGGGGAACGTGCTGTGCAGTGGTTTTGGAATAGGAACAAACAGCTCAGAGCAGTTGTTGCAATGGGACAGGAAATAAAGATGTTTGACTCCAGTCAGGAGGCAGGAGAAATCAGAAGGTTTATTTACAATTCATTCAGCCCTTTTATAACGTGCTGTGCTAAAGGCACATTATTGGTCCACAGGACTGACACCTCTCCCACTGGCTCAGGAACAGAAATAGCAAACAACACCTGTTGTTATGGGAAAGGAATATTGGTTACACAAGGTGGTTTTGGGAAGAAGAAAACTGTTGAAAAGTTTCCCTTGGGAAGAGCTCAGCAACTCTCAGGCTCAGAAAATACCGTGTCCACAGCAGTCACTCACTCCCCAGCCAGGTTTGGGATGCAGAAATCACAAACCCCAGCTCCTTCCCTCAGCTGGAATTTCCTTTGTGGAGAGAAGTGCTGCTGTCTGAGGGCTGGCTTTGAGACTGGCAGCATTTCAGGGAAATGAGGAGCAGGAATGCATCCATCCCTCTGTTTAATTCATCCCCATGCAATCCTGCCTTGCCTAAGTACACTACAGAGGGACACTGACAACAGGAAGAATGACTAACTTCGGGGAGGAGAATTAGAATTGTTTGACCTTTCAGAGTCTCTTTTCATCAGCTCTACAGAAAAGAATATCATCGCTCAAAGCTCTTGTTCCCTCAGGTTTCTTTCACTTTAATAACATTCCTGCATGGATGTAATAAAAGTCTCTTTTTTTCATCAGCTCGTTTTTCTCCCTTTATTTCTGCTTGCCATTCTTAACTTCACAGATCATGACCAGGACAATAGTAAAACTCTCAGACAATGCTGGAGGAAGCAGTGTTTTTGTCTTAGCCACCAAGTTTCCCATTTCCATTGTGTTCATTACAATGTGCCTCGTAAAAACGTTTGGTATCACGTTTTCAGAAGGTCAGCTGGTGAGGTGGCAGCTGGAGTAATCCTCAATAATCAAACCCTGCTGGTTACTACGCTGAGCTGACAAGCTTGGCCAAGCCATGGAGCCGTTTTTATAAGCTGGCTGTTCTTCTCCTGGCACAAAATGTTGTCACAAAGAGCTGTTCACTTGCAGCAAGCATAAAGAAACGTGAATTTGTTGACTTCATGATCAGCTTATGGAACTCATTTCCTCGGGAGGTCATCAAATTTTGTCTGCTTGTACTGTTAGAGAAAAAAAACTTGGTTAAAGAGAACTCCCCCAAATACACATTCTTTTAGTCCTTCCCCCATCTACTACAGGCAGCTCTCTGCCCCCTGAAGTTTCCTCCAGTACTGCCTGTGCTCATGCTTTGAAAGAGAGGGGATAAACTCATCAGGCTCAGTCTAACCCCTGAGACTGCAGTGATTTTAACCTGGTTTCTTCTAGGGCAATTCCAGCCTGAGGTGATCTGTGCTGAAGGACCTGATCTTTTGGGCTGGTGAAGCTGAATGTGTTTAAAAACCAACTTCAGGCACATTGCCCTCAAGAAGAAGATGCAACGTTGGTGCAAATCTGTGCAGCATGATTTCTGGGTCAGGGGCTTGTGTGCCTACCCTGCTGCTGAAATTTTTATGTTCAAGCCTTGCTGTCCATGCTGGCTTTGCAGGCAAGAGGAATATCAGGGCATTTCTGATTTCTTAACATCGTATTTTTGTAATCCATGATCTTTAAAAATCTACAGAAAGTGAAGTTGTGTCCGTGCCCTGCCCTGTGCTCCTGGAGTCACTGCTCCAGACCTGCCCTGCCCTTCCTGATGCCTTGGGAAGGCTGAGCTGGAACAGAGACTGGACAGAGCAAGACAATAAAGTAGAGATTTATTAAAAGGCCTTTAAGGATCCACCTTGGGCAGGACAAGAGCCTGGCCAGGGCTACACCCAAGGTGGACCCCAAATGGTCACAAAATGGACAAAAGGTCACAAGGTCTCACACCTTTATAAGTTTTGGTTCATTTGCATTTTGGGGTTTAATTGTCCAATTACAGCTTCAGGTTATGAGGTCTCATCCTTCTTGTTTTCTCTCTTCATCCATCCTTGTTTGTGCTTTTGGACCTGAAACTTGTACTTATTGTCCTTGGTCTTCATCAGAAAAGGGATTTATTTTGTGTCCCTGCTGTGTGCAGAGCTGAGTGACACTGACTGTGAGCTCAGAGCTGCACCCCTGGGCAGCACAGAATCTGAAATACATGAAAATTAAAACTCAAGGCATCATTCCTGCCCCCCAGCCCCCTTGTGTGTGAAGGATGTGCTTCCATCACCCCACACTCCCCTGGGCAAGGGAGTTTGGTGATCCCTTCTTGTGAAAAGCACCAAAATTGGTTCAAGATATCTGCTTATCTGGCAAGGCCACACTGGGACCTGCAGCCTTGGCACTGCCCACATGGCTGAGCTCTGTCATCTGGGCCAGAAACCCCCAAAGTTAGGAAATTTCTCTCCAGTCACAGTTTCCTTTACTGGAGTACTTTTTTTGCTTTGATTGTGGTATTTTTTCTTTCCTCTCCGAAGCCTCACTTTTCAGCACTGAAGGCCAACTATTTCTGGGAATATTTGGAAGTCTTTAGATACTCCAGAGCATAATGGAATAGATTCCTGAAACCTTGCTTTGTGCATCTGGAGGAGGGGGACAGTTTTGACACATCTGTCTTGCACAGGATAACACAAGGCACCAACACCTGGAAAAACAAAGATATTAATGCAGCTGACACTTCCCTCCACTCCCTTAGTGAGCAAGTGCTGCTCAACAGACAGAATAACTGAAAACCAACCCAAATCTCACAGGAGCCTGTAGTGCTTAACCCACTAATATAAAAATAAACTGTGGTCATAAAGAAACCTTGTACTAAAATTAAACAAATATTGTTAAAATCCACAGGCATTATGGCACGTCCTCTGGAGTGTAATAGCACGTGTGGTTTCATAGCTGGAGCCCTTTTTACTTACAAATTGATACTTCACAAGATGTTTTAATCATCTTTCATATCTAAAGCAACATTCTGCCATTTGGTTCTTAGGAATCTCTGTAATAAACACACGAGCAGCTCATTAAGTCTCGCTAAACACTTCTGTGTTAGCTAAGAGTTATTTCATATTTTAAACAGATAAATGGGCCCAGCATGCCTAAATGACTTGTGGAAGATAATCCATCATGTCAGCTGCTTGGTGTAAGCACTCAGGGTGGCAAATCCTTGCAGAAGCGAGGATGCTGCTGGGTTTTCAGAAGAGGAACAAGTTCTTTTTTTAACCCCAAGCCCAAGGAGCATCACGTAAATCTGGTGTTTAACTGTGCCCGTTTCCTTTGCCCAGTGCTCAGGGGACTGTGGCACACACACTAAATTACTGCAGGAAGAAATCTCCACCAAGGTAACAGGTGCCAAATAAAATATATTAGTCAATAAAAAAACTATTAGAAAGCGAGTCCTTTTAATGTGATTTACAAGAGGCTGAAGTTACAGAGCAGCAAATGGAAGGAAAGAAAATTACACCGTGAGCGGTAAAGAGGATCACAGTTCTTGTGGTAGATATTGGAAAATAAAGGAAAAACTCTAAGCAGGCATTGGCCATGGCCTGCTAACATTCATTCCCAAAGGAAATAGCCCAGAATTTGGAAGGGAGATGGCAGGGAGATTTATTTCTTGTGGTCAGAGCTCAAGTACAGAGGCCGTGCTCTGATTACCTTCCCCCTGCCCCGTGTGATCAGAGAGGTTTGCGGGGGGAAGTTGTTGTCTGATGTGGACGAGAAGGTGGGGATTGAGGGGAGGAAGTGATCAATTAATAACAGCTCCTGACAGGACAAATTAGCAGTGCCTTAGGGCTGGCTGCTGCTGAGGAGCTGCTGCTGGGGCTGGGGGAGCTCAGCTCCACACAACGGGGTGTCCTGCATGAGGCCACTGCTGGGAAAAGAGGGGTTCTGCTGGGAAAAGAGGGGTTCTGCTGAGGAAAATGGGGTTCTGCTGAGAAAAGTGGGGTGTTGTGGAGGAAAGAGGGGCTCTGCTGGGAAAAGAGGGGTTCTGCTGAGGAAAATGGGGTGTTGTGGAGGAAAGAGGGGCTCTGCTGGGAAAAGAGGGGTTGTGTTGAGGAAAACGGGGTGTTGTGGAGGAAAGAGGGGCTCTGCTCAGAAAAGAGGGGTTCTGCTGAGGAAACAAGGGCTCTGTTGAGAAGAGTTCTGTTGGGAAAAGAGGGGTTCTGTTGAGAAAACAAGAGTTTTGTTGAGGACAGAGGGGTTCCTCTGAGAAAAGAGGGATTCTGTTGAGGAAGGAGGTGTTCTGCTGAGAAAACAAGGATTCTGCTGAGGAAACAGGTTATGTTGAGGAAAGAGGGGTTTTGTTGGGGAAAAAGGGGTTCTGTTGAGGAAAGAGGGGTTCTGCTGAGAAAAGAGAGGTTCTGTTAAGAAAAGAGTGGTTCTGCTGAGGAAACAAGGGTTCTGCTGAGAAAAGAGAGGTTCTGTTGAGAAAACAGAGGTTCTATTCTCCCTGGGCTGAGGGATGTCTGTGAAAACCCCATTTTGCCCCAGGTTCCCCTCCCAAGGGCTGGGAAATCCCTTTGCTGCAGGGAGAATCAATGAGAGGAGTTATGTAACGGGTCGGTGTTGTTAGAGAAGGAAAACATGATTATTATTTTCAGGATCTGTAATAAATCCAAACACGGAATGCTAATGTTGACAAAAGAGATTGCTGCTGCTGTGAACCAAAGGCTGTTTGCACAATAGCTCAGAAGCAGGAAATCTCCCCGAGGTGATGCTGAATAAAGCATGTGCATAAGTAGTGTGTTAGTTTAGCTCCTGGTCTGTGGTGGATCTGAGTGCCCTCATAAATTCACACCAGTGGGGAAAAAAAATAAAAAAGGAAAAGAAAAAAGGAAGAAATGGGAAGGCTGCTTGGAAACAATTTGTCTAAACGATGTTGTATGATTACGTGTGGAGGCTGGGGGGTGGCAGGAGAAAAGGAAGGCAAAAAACCCCTTGTCAGATTTAAACAGCCCACTCTGTAATCTGGGAAGGCCAATTCAAGCCCTGCATTCTGAATTAGTGCCCTGCAAAGACAGGCAGCACAAAATCAGTAATCTGTGCACTGAGCTGCTTCTCCATATTACATGCTGTGTCACTTTGTAGTGTGGCAAAATACTGCCAGAGCTCCACTTGGTAATTAAGTGATTATTTTACACACATCTGCATTACAGAGTCTGTTTGTCGTTACATGACTGATATTCTGATGGCTTGAAATTCATTTAGAGCCAGGCTGGTGTTGGGATATTACAGGTTTGAAGATAAAAATTGGTGTTGTGCGTGTTTCCCTTAAAATTTCCTAAAGCTTATCAGTTTGTCTTTGAGGAGAGGTACATCTGGCAGTGACACAAACAAAAAGAAAAAAAAAAGAAGAAGAAGAAAAAAAGAAAATTAAAAGAGGAAAGATATTTTCTCCAGAAATATATGGGTAATGGCACTATGCCTCATCTGTGATCTGATGTGTTCTCTCCTGGCTGCTGCCTCAGCTGAGAGGAGATTGGGATCCTTTCAGCTTTTCAGAGTTTTCTTCACGGGCCACTGGGGCTTAGAAGGGACATGGAAGAGTTGCCTCCACTGCTGAGCAGAGAGGAGGCTCTGAGAGCCAAAATCTGCTGCCAAGCTGAAGTCAAACAGTTCTGGGGTGACAAAGTGCCAGCTCCCGTGGGATTGCCTGCACGGGATGCACAGCTCCATGAAAATGAGTTTATCCATTCTGAAAATGCATTAATGGGGCTCAGCTCAGCACAGGAAAAGTCAGTTCTCTGTGGCTGCCTGCAGTGAAATCTGCAGTGTGTGTCCTCCTGTGTTCTCTCCTTCAGGAGGTGGATCCAAGGATGGGAAAGACAGGCTGGGCTGGGCTGGGAGAGGTTCTGCCCATCAGGAAGGTTTTGCTCAGAAACTCAATGGTGAATGGAAAAGCCTGACAAGAAAAGTGAGTACAATAACTGGAGTATTTTTAGACCAAAGTGTCTTGGGAAACCAATTTTGAAAAGTGGAATAATCTGCCTGCTAGAAAGTGCAGTTAAAGTCATAACATTTAGCATCATCAGCCACTTATTCCCTATAGTTCAAATTTCATATATTGCACCAATCTGGGGAGTTGTGTCTCCTAAACAGAGGGGAAACAATATGCAAAATATTTTCTGATTGTGAAGGAGGCTTGAGATGATGTTAAAATAGCATGTAAATGGGGTGAAAGATATTTGCCAGCTGATTTTTTAATCTGGTCACAATTCCCAGCAGAGGAGGCAGAACTGAGCACCAAAATACCATTTCATTTCAGGCAAGCATTTGCCTCAACTTGCCTCAGTTTTCTTGGAAAGATTTCTTAGTGCTGTACCCATCCAGTGATCCCAAAGGAGTGGAGGGTTATTTTTGTGAATAAATCTGCAAACCCAGTTTGAAAAATGGGAAATTGATACTAGTTCTTCTCAAATTTCAGTTTTCTTGCCCTGAATAGACATGCAGGATTGAGATATGTAGTAGTGTAGCTGGGAAAGAACTTTTGGAAAAGTCAGAAGAGCCAGGATTCAACAAAGAGTGGGTCTGGATGTCTGTGCATAATTTGACTGTCCAGGATGCAAAGTCACTGTGAGTAACTCTAAGTCTGAAGAAAAATCAGGGTGAAGCACAGGAGTGTGGGAAATACTGGGGAAATCTGAGACTCTGAGGAAGAGCTAAGGAATGAAAATGAAATGAAATGAAATGAAATGAAATGAAATGAAATGAATCAGCAGGGCTGATTCAAATTCAATATTCAATATTCAATATTCAATATTCAATATTCAATATTCAATATTCAATATTCAATATTCAAGTCAGCTGCTTTGACTTTGCTGTTGGTGGAATAAAGCATTTGTAAATCTGGTGAATCAGATACATTGCACAAAGCACGGACTGGCAAACCCAGGTATTGCTGGGAAATCACCCCTGCGTTGTGCCCAGTTTGGTAGAGGGGTAGTGGTTTTCATGAGTCTGAGGAAGTAAATTAGTCTAGAGAGGCCATTTGGGCACTAAAGAATGGTAAAACTGTGGGAGTGCCAGGACAATTTGGAGTCCAGCCTGGCTCTTCTCAAAAACACTCTGAAGACTGGGGGGCAGATTTTCATCTGCCTGAGAGTGAATCCAGCTGATCATCACCTGCCTGGCCACTGCTGCTGCTCTGACCTGCAGCCACAGAGGGATTGTATAAACAAACAGTGTCAGATTTGCAAATAACCCTGGGGAGTTCTCAGCTGGTAATTCTGGCAATTTATTGGCAGCTGTTATGAGGAGAACCAGGCAACCACCTCGCCTCAGCTTTGATATCCTCCTCTCATCTTCAGGCAGGAGGAAGTGTGATACAGCAAGTGTTTATACATTTGCCATTAGGAATGATGATAAAAGGGGGATGGAAAAATGGAAAAATGGGAAAACGGAAAAATGGGAAAATGGAAAAAAGGGAAAATGGAAAAAATGGAAAATGGGAAAATGGAAAAATGGGAAAAAAGGAAAAAGGGGAAAAGGGAAAAAGGGAAAAAGGGAAAAAGGGAAAAAGGGAAAAAGGGAAAAAGGGAAAATGGAAAGCATCTTGTTGGAGCTGCTGTCAGTGTTCAGCCAGATGAGAAACCAGGAATGGTTTCTGCATGGCAGGGAGGAATCCAACCCCTTTGGGCTCTTACTGCCAGAGGGTGTCCAGTGCAGACATTTCCATCATTCTGCTCTGTGCTGCATTAGCTCTGAGGTTTGTGCTCTGTCCCCCAGTCCATGGGTGGGTGATTCCTGGTTCTCACACTGGGGACAGTTGTCTTTCCAAGGTCTTGCCCTGAATAAATGAGCTGGTTACCTCAGCCTGCTCCTTGCCAAGCCTGGCAGAGCCTTGTGTGTGTCACCGCCAGCACTTCAGCACTGGTTTGCACCTGAAAGTACAGCAGGACCCCAGAAAATATAAAAAGAGCAACTGGCATGTGCTGCTTTGAGCAATAATCCAAATGATGTATTGATACACAGGTGCGAGAGAGAACAGGGAGGGAATAGAAACCCGTGGCAGAAATTGGTCTTTATCTGCCCTGTGCTGTGCAATGAAAAATCCAGCCTTGCAGCCAAATTGGATCCAATTCAGGGATTGTTTAAATGAGCCAGCTCTCTGTTGGTGCTGGCTGAGAAAACTGTTGAGGTATTATCTGTGTCGGCTGTACAGCAAGAACAAAGACAAATAAAAATTGCATTTGCAAGCTCTGATAGCCTCAGTGGTGTGGGACAACCTTGCCTGACAGCAATAACCCATAAAAACACACCAGGATGGATCACCTCAGAGTGATTAACTTCCAAAATAAAGGAGGATCCTTGATAAACCAAAGCACATTTTTCTGAGGGAACTGAGGGGATGGATAACATCCCTTTTCAATGAAAACCTTTTCACTGCACGGGGAAGGAAAATTAACTCGAGATGGTTTTGAGTTATTGAGGGGCTGAGTTGAAGGTGGGTGGGATCTCCCAGCTCCATTCCCAATTCTGGGAGAGCAGAGCTGGTTCTAAGCAAGCTGTTGCTGTGCTGGGGGTACCCAGCTGGGATAATTGGGATTTGGGAGCTGAAAACCTCCAGGCTGTGGATACACTTTGGAATTTCTGCTGATTCCCACCTTTCCTTGCCATTCCCAAGATATTCCCATTGAAAGAGAAGAGCCTTTACACTGCCTTGTAAGAACATGATGAGACTTAAACAGCATTCATGGACGTGTTGTGGGGATTATCTGTGTTTGAAAATTCCATTAGAAAAAGGAATCTGCATGTGAACTGCTAAGTAAGATAAATCCATTTAACTGAATTTTAGACTCAAGTGATACATTGAATATTTGCAATGATTCTCAAGAGGAAAATGCATAAAATATTTGTAAGAGATATTTACTTTCAGGTTCCACTTGTTTAAGAAATATTTGGTACACTGTGTTTTGATTTCTGATTGAGACATATGATTTTGAAAGGAATTAAAATTTGAAAGGAATTTAAATTTCCAGGCAAGCGTTCCAGACCTCTGGGGATTCCTAATGTAAATTCATGGGTTAAGATGACAAGGAATTAAACAAGTTGTCCAGATTAGGTTTGTAACACAAAGCCATTTCATTAATATAAAAGCTTTTTTCAACCCTAAAATGATTCCCCAACCTGTCTCATGGCAAGCTGCTGGTTCTTTCTTGGTGCCTCTGTTTTAGCAGTGGCATCACATGTTCAAAATGTGAGTGGCAGGTGAGTGAAGCCCAGGCTGGCTCACAATAATGCAGCTCCTGCTGCAGCACACGTGGAACTGGAACGTTCTGAGCTGCTCTTCCTCCCTGCCCACTCACCTGGTGCCTTGGGAAGGCTGAGCTGGAACAGAGACTGGACAGAACTAAGAGAATAAAGCAGAAATTGGATCCCAGCATTAATAAAACCTGGGGGCTCAGTGCAAGGATTCATTCAGTGCAGGAGCTCTTTGAAGGTGGAAATTAGTGCCACTTTTATCTTCAGCTGAAAAATTCAACTTCCTATTGAGAGAGGGCTGCCAGGAATGCCAAATCAATAATGGAAAGCATTATGGGATGGTTATGGCAGAAGGAACAGTGTTTAATAAACACAATCACCACTGTGGGGTTTGGTTTGTTCCTTCTCTGTGCTCTGGGTCCTCTGAGATGAAGATGACATCGTGGTTGTGCACAGCCAGAGGCAGAACAGCCTGTGCTGCTGCTGGCATCAGGGATGGCTGTGTTCAGATTGCTCAGCTGTGTTTTAACAGGGGGCTAGGAGGAGAATTATGCTAAAATTGGAAATGGAACTGTGTCTGGGCAGATAACTGGGATTGTCTACAGCAGCTTTGGTGGCTGGAAGGTTTTGGGTGCATCCCAAAAGAGTCGGAATGGACTGTAGGGAGAGAGAGTCCTTGGGAAAGGTGGCAAAAGTTCTGAAATTATATATATAATTTGGGCAAAATATGATCCCTTTTGGCTCTGCAGCTCTGGATTAAAGTTTCTTTGCAGTGCCTATTTAAAAACTCTATTTTGCCCCAGATGTCAGAGCACTGAGAGCATCCACAGGAGTCCTAATGGCCCTGCCCAGGCTCACCTGGAACCTTTCCTAGCACGCTGCAATAAAGCAGCTGTTATCTAATGTGACACCAGGGCTGTTGCAGGGGGCTGGCTGGTGTCTGTGCATGTGATGTATGTGCATAAGTCCATTAGCACTAATGGCAGCTAATGGGCACAGCCCAGCACAGGAGAAGAGGCCATTTCTCTAAGTGTCGGACACTAATAAAAATGACATTTCAATTTGGATGTCCAACCTTCAATTTAGGCAGCAAGTGCTTGGGATGAATTTTTGACAGCTACAGTGCCATAATTAACTTGAGGCTCAAATGGAATTGTTTATGCTGTTTCAGCTGCTTATTCACATGATTGAGGGCCTCCCTTCCCTTCTGTGGCTTTAGGGGGTAACATACTCACTTGCATTTACAAGTTTTGTTTTGTCTGCAGAGTCTTACAGAGGCATTTCTATCGACTTAAAGGCTTGACCCCCTTAATTGTGAATAAATCCAAACATTTCTCCAACACAGAATGGGCTGGGAGGGACCTTAAAGCTCATCTTGTTCCTGCCCCCCTGCCCTGGGCTGTGTGCTGCTTCAACTCCTGCTGTTGTTCCATCCAATGTCCATCTCCAGACTGTGGCAGAGGAAAAAGTATCCCTCAGAGTGAATTAAGTGGATATAATCTAACCCTTAATTTTTTATTTTTTTTTTAATGTCTGATGTATTTGAAGAAAGATTTTCAATTATGATACCAGATGTCTGGGGCTAGAGCAGTGGTTGATGTAAATCAGTGTAGCTCTGTTAATTATGGACTGAATGGAGTTTCATTTTAAGTTAGCACCACCCTTTGTACCAGGGAGTGAATCCAGCTGTGAGATGTCACATTCAGACAGTAGGGATGCTGTTTCTCCAGTCTATGTAAAAAGTAAAAATTAAAAAAAAATAAAAATAAATCTAACTCTTCAGCTGTAGTTGAACACGATGGATGGATTATAAAGACGTTGTGCCTTTCATTATTGTGTTAATATGCATGCAGAAATCAATCAACTTAAACATGATTTACTGTTGTTTTTAGAAAAAGCAGTTAAAGGTCTCCTTTCTTCTGGTAAGTCATGTAAATGAGCAGAATATTCAATCCCGCACTATATCCATTAGGAAATCAAGCAGTTAAACAAGTATGAGTGGATTAATTCTCCGAGCACTTTAAAAGCTTTTCCATTAAGTTATTAACTACACATTAGCAAAGAATAATGCCTAATGAAAAACGCCTTCAATATCCCAAAATACACAAATCAGAGGAGCACAGAAATGTTGGCACGGCTTCCAAACGTTACTGAGCAATGGCTGAGCTGCACAATTTATCCCGGAGCTCATTAACCAGACACTCCAAAGCCAGGAGATC
>JANPWX010018131.1:29825-66341 GCA_024734555.1 Trochalopteron elliotii | reverse complement strand
CTGAGCAGGAACTTCTTCCAAGTTGCTTTTCTGGTTCCTTTAAGTGGAGCTCCTCTGTTGTTGATAAAAAAGCTATGAACAGATTCCTCCATTTAGCCTTTGTTCCCACTTTGCTAGAGAGACCTTCCTCTGTTCATAAACGTGGTTGTCCTTGACTTTATCACCACTCAGCACGCTAAAACATGGACTATACACTTCAAAATATTCCAAAAAAGAATCTCAGAGAAGCCAATGGCCTGGAAAACCAAATAAAAATGCCTCCAATTAATAAACCAAACAGTGCTGGCTTTATGATTTACCTGCAGTTTATCATGGGGATGCCTCTTGTTCAGCAATTTATTTAGCTCCATTAATAACACTGCCTGCTGCAGGCTAATGCTGCCCCTTGGTTCCGGATTATTCATCTTTGTTTTGATCAAAAGCACAGAATATTGGATCCTATTGTGTTTCAGCTCCTCCATTTCTCATGTTCCTTGTTTCCTTCTCCTCTTACAAGTTGTGCACATCCATCTAAAAGTGAAATTGTTTCGTAGCAGAAATAAAATTATAAATCCCCGAGGGTTTCAGCTTCTGTTGCAGCCGCAATTGTTCACCCTTTCCAGTTTGTGAGCAATCATCATTTAACACAGAACTCAAGTCAGATTTCCTAAAGAGAAAGAAAGGAAAAAAGTGAAAGGAGCTTGATGACAGAATGTGTTTTCCTGTAAATCACACAGATGGAGCACGGCACGGTGATTGGAATGCAGGGCTGCCACTCCTTCCCACTGTACAAGTCATCTAATATTGCTGCCATAAACACGATAAATCAGTGTACACTGTAACTGCACTGCACTCCCCAACACCACACTCCAACCTGATGCGAGCTGCCAGCCATAAAACATTTCCCTCTCCCTCAGTCACTTGTTTACAGCTTGTTTGCTGCCTTTCTAAACTTTCCAATGGCTCACACTTGACATCAATTGCTGTGGCAAAGGGAGCATAAATGAGTGAAACAGACTTCCAGCCATTGAACTTGGGCAAATCACTTCTGGCAGGCCATGACTGAAGCAAATTGGTTTTGCTTCTTAAGGCAATTTCAATATAATTTTTATTTTTTTTCCCCTGGTTCCTCGAAATGATTTTAAGAGGGTTCACGTTTGGATGACCTGGCATTAGAAATTCCTGTGACTGATAGCTGGGATCACAGCCTGCTCCTGGCTCCTGATGTTCCTAGGACACTTTCCTTGGGAGCTGCGTGTGTCTCGCCTTGGGGGCAAATTTGGAGTGCCTTTGATGGGTTTTACTGAGTTCAGAGTAACATTTTTGGAGATTTCACGTTCCTAACAGATTTTACCCGGCCCTTTTCCCGTTTCCCATCAGTGTCTGGTTTGACAGAAATGTTTGCCCTGTGTGGATGCTCTGCTCTGGGACTCAGGATCCGGGATTTGGCTGGGCCTTACTCCAGCTCTGGATGGATTCAGGTGAGATCAGCAAACTGCAAATTCCAGAGAACACGGCCAGGAAAGCAGCACATCGGGCAGCAGAGCATCCTCCTCCCAAAAACGTCTTTCTCTTTTTATTGTCCCTCATCACAGATCAGCCGCGGCTTTTTTGTGGGCTGCTGTTGTGATTTGTCAGCAGTTATTTGTCAAGCGTTCTTTAACAAAAAAAAGAGATGATTTTCTGTTTTCCCAGTCTCCCTCTTTTTTTTTCTTTTCCCCTAAAGCTGGGCAAAGTTCTTTTCAAGTGCTTTGTGGCTCCTTAGATTCCAGCTGTGAGATCCTGTCAGAGGAGACTCTTGCAGGATAAAAATAGGAGATTTCCATGGGGGTCTGTCTTTAGAACACTTACAGTTGTTGCCAGGAGAATGCATTTCACTGCTACTTTACCTTTCTCTTTAGTATGAAAATCTCTTTCTTCTCCTGTGAGCAGGGAGGTAGGGCAGCCGTGAGAGCTAAAGACACATAAAATTAGCTCTAAATACAGCAACTGCTAGTGACACATTCTAGAATTACAGCAAAATAAACTGCTCAGAGTCCACTGTTTATCAACTGCTGGAAACCTGGCTGTGATCTGATCTAATAAGGACAATATTACCTTATTAAACATCACAGCTAAAGCAGGACAGAGGTGAAGACTTGTAAACATCACATCTAAAGCAGAGGGGAAGACTTGTATTTTCTCATGTCACACTTTTATTTCAATTCTTGGCGTGGGATGAAAATAACACATTTCAAAATCAATAATTTACAGAGATATTTCAGCTCTTTACAGTAATTAGAAGCTGAATTATAAAGACAAATTAGCATTTGAGGAATTCTAATTGTGCAAAAATCCTCCCTGGGAAGGGCTCAGATCTGTAGTTCAGGACTCCTGCCATGCCTGGCATTCACCACTAGCATGAGTTCTTGTGGGGAAAAACTGTTGCTGTAACTTCTCGGTTTTGCCTAAATTAAATTTCATACAAGTGAAACATTTCTATTTCTTTTAAACCACGGTTGGAACAGAAATTATATGATGTGACATTCTTGAGCCTTGCAAATAAATGCTTTGTTTTCCCTTAAGTATAATATAAAAATTAACTCCGGAGAAAAATCCTAAGTAAGTTAACTGCAGCATGATTTATTGCTCCTAAATCCTTGAAAGTTGATTTGAATAGCTGAACATTTTTGGTGCCCAGTGGAAGGGATGGAAAGCAGTGTGTCCTGGCTCTCCAAACTACTGTTGTTCGGGTTGGGTGTCTATTTTAGGCACTGTTATTCAAGGTTTTAGCTCGTCACTGTAAGAAAAATGAGAAATTCCCAAAGACCTTCTGTGGGACAACTTGAATTCACAAGTTCCTTTTCACTGATGAGTTAAAAACGACTGCATTTGTAAAAGCCTATTGAACAGTTTGATGTGTGATTAACTCTTCCACAAGACTTAGGGCCCACAGCTATCGAAGGTCTTTAGGAAGAACAACAAGTGACACTGAGTTCTGATTTTGTGTAGCCCTGGTTCTGTGCCTGAGGTGTTTTGGTTTGCTGAAATTCCTTTCCCAGGGAATTTTCTGTAAACAGGAGAAATGTTTCTGTAACTGTACCTTTGTTATTCATTCCTTTCCCTAGGAGGGACTTCTCCTTGCTGTCCCTGTGCTCTGAGCAATGTGAGTGAAGAGGTTTGTCTTTGTGTCACCAATCCAACTGGTCTGTGTAGAACAGTATAAAAGGGAGACACATCCCAGAAATAAAGGAGTCATTTTCAGCCTTCTGAAGTCAGTCTGTGTCGTTGTGGTGTAAAACAGTGTCAGCTTTTGCAATGTGCTGAGGTGAATGAAGAGCTCCAGCAGCCTCCACTTCATGGACTCCTGAGTCACCAGATGCTTCTGAGAGATAAAACCCCTTTTATTGATGCAGAAGCCAAGGAACCAGTGCAGTTCCTTGCAGAAGGTTAAGCAAGAGCAATGGAGCCACATCCCCATATTTTTTTTTGACTCCAAGCCCAGGGTTCCAGCAAGGTGCCAACAATGCCTGGCTGCTGGAAAATGAAATCATGGCAGGCACGGCTGTAACTTCATTTCAGGCAGCTGGGCTCTGCTGTGGAACAGTCATGGAAAAGAAAATCCAATTTCTCCTATTAAAGCCTGATTGTACGAGATCCTGCACTCGCTCTTGATGAAGGGATGAGGAGTGTGAGGTTCTGAGCACCTCATCTCTTCTGGCAGTCAGTGGGAGTTCTGTCCTAACCCCTTCTGGCTGGGAACTGGAATGTTGGTGGAGGCTGTTGGGGATCCTGATAGTGCTCACCTTGACTCAGGCCTCACAATGACCAGGGCTGTCAAAGCAGGAGAAATTTCCTCTTCTGGGGAGCATGTTAACATTGATACCAAACTCTTGATGGAACTCCTCTGGCCTGAGAGAGAACTTCCATTTCTCCTCAGGAAATTGTGGGTCACTGTTTGCTGTGCTCAACCACTTGGAGCACAAGAAAATTACACTTTTTAAGAATTACCCTGTATTTTTTGTCCAGCATTGTTCAGCTTAAAGTCAACACTTCTCTGCTCTTAATGCATGGAGCTTCCAGAGCCTCCCAAAATGGCAAAGCACCTTCAGTCTCTTGATTTAACCTCTGAGATCTCCTAGGGCTGCTTTTCCTCTTCTGCTTAAAGTTCTCTTTACTCTCATGTGCATAAAAGCCACATAATTCATACTGTGTTTGCCAGGTATGAAATCCCAAATTTAAGGCATTCTCTCGGAGAATTCTGCTTTTTCTGAGACCCCACTGAGGGAGTTCAATCTCTAAGCCCAGGGGATCCACGTTTCTTATTTAAGAATTTTAAGGTTTGCCCCTGGAGACCAAAGGAAATTGGAGGTGACAGAGCAATGGGAATGAAAGAACTGGTAGGAAAATCAAGCAGATTTCAACAAAATTCTCCAACCTGTGCAAAAACCAGACAGTCCTTGGCGTGGTGGAGCAGGAGCTGCCATGAAGGGCAAGACACACCCAGAAAAAAAAGGGGTTGTGCCCTTGGCACAGCAAAGTGAAAATGGTGAAAAGGAAAAGGCACATTCAGCACAGAATTAAGGCGTTGGGAACAAAAGGCTGAGATGTTAGAGGACTAAAAAATCACCATATTTTAGGAGGAGATGATTATAGCTGGATTATATTTGTCATATGCAAACAGAATAAAGTCCAAATCTGTCATGGAATGTATAGCAGCGCTTTTAAAAGAGCTAATTCCATAAAGCTTAAAATAATTATGAGGCACGTTGATTTGGAGAAAGAATTAAGGCTGAAAAATTTGAATAATTGGAGGCTGTGGAAGAACACTTTACTAGATGCTGCGCAGAAACATTTCCACAGATGAGAAATTCTCATCTAATGATAAAATATTTTCCTCTAATGGCTCTAATTGTGGCAGATGCTAAACAGCAGGCAATAAAGCTGTCACATGGAAATTGGCAAATCGGGTTTGGCTGCATCCTCCACTTTTAAAGGGTTGGCCAAGAAACCCAGGGCCATTGCTGTTGGTTTGCAGTTTCCTTAAAACACAGGAAAAGTTCAGAGAAAACAAAGAAAACTGATGCCATGTCAGTGGTTAAATTTAGGGGGAAAATGTATTTTATAATGTTTTATTAAGGAATTGCATTAGTGTGATTATAAAAAATTTGTGGGGTTTTTTTTAAACAAAACAGTCCAGTTCCTACTTGAATGATTAATTATATGTCTTTAAATATGAACATATATATAAACATACATACATATAAAAATATAAAAATGAAAATATAAAAATAAAAACATAGAAATACAAATATATAAATATAAATATATAAAAGTATAAATATAAACGATATAAATATAAATATAAATATAAATATAAATATAAATATAAATATAGATATTAGTTNATATAAATATAAATATAAATATAAATATAAATATAAATATAAATATATACACTGGATTGAAGCATTATCAGAATGGTCTCACAACTTCTGTCCAGACTATTTTTTTCTCAGGGATAGGCAGCATCAATTTTTCATTTGGAAAAAACCCCAGTTCATTCTCTTTTCTCTTTTCTTTAGAAATAGATGAGTTTTGAGCCCTGCACAATATATTTGCCAGACATTCTGGCCTTTATTCAACAAGATAGATCAGTCCTGAAGATATAAAATAGCAGATTTCAAATAATAAAAAAGTATTTCTATTTTAAAAAGTTTAATTAAGAGTTTTAGGAGGAGATAGGCAATCAAAGGTAGGAATTGGAATGCAGGAGTCACAATATAAAGGAATTCTGTCCCTATTTTTATAGGGACAAAAATAAAGGAACCATTTTCAGCCTTCTGAAGCGCAGAGTCTGTGTCATTGTGGTGTAAAACAGCATCACAGAACCTTCCAGAAGAGGGAATGACCCTGTTCCTGGCTGCTCCTGGGAGAAGAACCTTCCAGGAGAGGGGGTGAGCAGCAATCCTGGGAGAAGGGGCTGCCTGGGAATCGATGGGAACATCCGGGTTAATTTTTCCACCATCCCAAAGTGATGCTGTTTTACACCACAAGGACACAGGCTCTGAGATTCACAAGGCTGAAAATGACTCCTTGATTTTTGGGATGTGTCTCCCTTTTATACTGTTCTACACAGACCAGTTGGGTTGGTGACACAAAGACAAACCTCTTCACTCACATTGCTCAGAGCAGAGGGACAGCAAGGAGAAGTCCCTCCTAGGGAAAGGAATGAATAACAAAGGTACAGTTACAAAAACATTTCTCCTGTTTACAGAAAATTCCCTGGGACAAGAATTTCGGAAAACCAAAACACCTCAGGCACAGAACCAGGGCTACACTGTCACTAGAGGACACAAAAGGACCACACTCACCTGTCAAGCTGAGCAGTGAGATGAGAAAGAGAAAGTTTATTTTGGTTTGGGGTTTTTATAGGGTTTGGAATTTGATCAGGGCCTGGGGACGAGAGTAACAACTCTCTGACCCCAGTGGTCAACTTAGAAGTTCATCAATTTGTCCTTCCCCCAGGAAGGAATGCATATTTACACAACATCACTCTTTGTTTTTGTTATAAGCGTGAGAACTCTCCAGTAGAGATGTGAAAACACCAGAAAGATAAAAAATCAAAACGACACTACACCAAAGCCCCGTGTGATTGCAGTGGCAATGCTACACTGCTTGGAAAACAAGATATTAATTTAGAACATAAGGACGAGAAGAAATAACGCTCAGGGACTGAGTAAAGGGCAGGCAGCTTCTCAAGGCTCATTTCCCTTCTGCTCTGGTACTCCATTAAGCACAAGATGCTCTCATGATTTTTAATGACCCTGCTGTTTTTTTTTTTTTTTTGCCTTGGTAGCTTCGTGTGGCAGACAGGGTTCACAAGATTGATGGTCCCTGTGTTCCACATTTCCATTTCTCTGGGGAAACTCCTTGGGAATCACCAAAAGGAAAAAAATCTGAAGGGGAAAAAAAAATGAAGGGAAAAACCTCCTCATAGCAACAAGTGGCTGGGAATCAAGAGACTTACTCAGCATTTAATAACCTTATATAATATTGTTTTTTCTAATTGAGTAACACTCTACATCAATTTGCAGAGTCCCTCCATCCATTTTAAGAGCTCATTAGTGCTGGAGTCCTTTATTTTTGTTTTTTTGGATGAGGTGTTTCAGCCTGACAGTGATTAAATCTCCCACCAGGAATGTGGTTTTCCCAAGAGATGAGAATGCTAATGGGCTGGAGATATGAGTAGGAATATGTTAATAAAGGAGCTTCTCCTCCTCTCTCTGTATTGTGCATTCCTCCTCTGTTTTCTGAACTCCAGCACATGGTATTTGTGTATGCTGGGAACCCACGGCCTTACTTTATGCAGATATTGGAAAAGACATCCATAGAAATCCTGGTTTTGCACCATTATGATGGAAAAATAAATGTGTTCACATTTCCATATTTCTGCTGTGGTGTTGTCCAGAAGTGCCAATCAAATATTATAAAAAATCCAGTGAATGGAAATGTTTCTGTGTCCTTGCGAAAGTTTTCTGCAGTTGCTAATGAGTTGTCTGGAAAGAAATCCACCAGTTGGATTTATAAACATTTATAAACATTTATAAACATTTAGGGATGGCCAGTTACCACAAACTTCAAACCTGACCTTAAATCCTCTCCCACCAGCTGCCTCCAGCAAGTTTTAGGTTTCCCCTTATAGAAAAGCAGGGCTTAGTTTGACAATCCATTGTACAAACCTTCAGCACATCTTTGCCTTATTTAGATTTGCAATAATTTAAAAATTCAGTTTAATGGGATTGTAGGCAGGGAAGACTGTAGTAATTAATTCAGTTTTGTCAGGAAACACTTAGTATTAAATTTCACCCTTTAGTGGAGGATTCTGCTCATACTTACAAATGTAGTGACCTTTACTAAACGTCTGCTGCTGAATGTTTATCCTTTCCTTTAGACAGAGAGAGGGAGAAAGAGAGAAGTTTGTGAGGAAAATTCAAATTTTCAACCTGAAAATACAAAGTGTGGGGTCATTCTGCCTCCTCCAAATGTCCAGAAGCCGTTTCTTTGTTACCACGGGATGGAAACATTGAAAAACAGCAAGAAGTTGCTAAAGAATTGAAATTCTGTTCTCTGGACTTAGATATGGAAAACAAGAAATGCAGATATTGGACATTGTGAATTACATGGTGTAAATATATAAAAACTCTTGTATATAACTGCAGAATGAATAAATTAAAAAGGTCCACGTTCCACAGAATCATCAGGGTTGGAAGAGACCTTCAGGACCATCTTTTCCAGCCATCAACCCCAGCATCACCATCATCAACCACATTCCCAAAAGTGCCACATAAAGAACAATTACTCCTACAACCCTTCCTCAACACAAAGGATAATTCCTTATTTGAAAAAGAAAACAAATCAAACCCCACAAAACGCTGCTCCTATCCCTGCACAAGAAATTGTGACTTTTGTACAACAAGCTGAACCTGATTCTACATCACACAACAGATTGCTCTGGGACTAAACAAAGATCAGGAAATGGCAACCCCAATTTATTATCCTCTGTATTCCTTTATGCAAAGCATTTGGGCACTGACCTGGGGGCCAGGGCACTTAGACCTCCTGAAAGCAAAGGATTATCGAGCACACTGAAAAACAGATAGTGGAAATTGCTTTTTTTATTAATCCATGCTTAAATTCCCTGTCTGTAATTCTCGTGACCTCAATAGTTGTTCAGTGCTCCAGCAGCTCTGAGTGTGAGATCCTTGGTTCCTTGATTTTTGGGAAAGACTGCACCACCTACTACCCCAAATGTTTATCAAGTGTAACATAAATTGTCTGCTATTAAGTTTGTGAAAAACGAGTTTCAGTCTCTTAGAAAAATTTGTAAGTTTAATAAAAAATAAAAACAGACAATTTAGGAGACAGAAAAGCAAAGGTTCCAGCTGGGGTGCCTCACCAGAAAGCACACCCACTCCTTCAAAATCTTTGTTTTTAAGGATTAACCTTTTACATCTGCATTTTTCAAATATTCTTTTGAGTCCAGATGTTCCCTTGGTCTTTTGGCCCCACTTCCTTGGAAACTTGCCCCATTGTACCAAATTAGCATTTTATTAGATAAAGTCCTTGTTGGTGCCTGGTAATCTTTCTGATACCAGAGCATCAATGAATTCTTTCTTGTAGCTTTTGTTTCACCACTGTCTTGATCTTATCAATTTCAGGAATGCAGAAGCATCTTCTCTCTCTGTTTCTTCTGGTTTGGTCAGTTTAGATATTACAAAGAGTTATTTTTAGTCTTGTTATTATTAACACTATGTCACAATCAGAAAATACATTCATCACTTTTCTAAACTCTATTAATAAAACATAGTACAGTACAATTATACATATAGTATTCATTCTAATATTTGCAAAAAGCCAACTTTATAATATTTATGTGCATTTAAAAATATATATATAATAAATATATATATTATTAAAATATTCACATATATTTATTATATATATATATATATATATATATATAATGCATTTATAACAAGTTGGTGGTGTTTTTAAACTGCTTTAATCCCCAGTGTCTGCATGCAACAACCAGTTCTGCTCCTGGCACCTGTGGGGGCTTCAGAACGACTCCTTTGGGCTGAGTGGAGCATCTCCTGGCCAAAAACTGCACTCGAGTATTGAGTGATAACACGGGGGAAAAAATCAAAGCAAAAAGAAATTTCTCCCTTCCAAAAGACTTGAAAAAGAAAACGCCTCGTGGCCCAGAGCCAGTGAAGGCACTGGAAGGCTTTCGGCTGCCCGCAGTGAATTTGGGATAAAAGCAGGGGAACAGGTGAATGTTGCTGTGCTTGGCTGGTGTTTAACACTCACTTTACCAGCGTGAGGATTACTGAGGGAAGTGATGGTCACCTGCTGTTTAGCACTGAATTGCTGTTTAATGCTTTCCGTGGGGCTTGGATCCATGGCCAGTCTCTCAGGTTACCTGCACTGCTCTGGAATTTATCCTAATTTTTTTTTTTTTTTTTAATCCTAAAGAATAATAATTTATCCTAAAAAATGGGATTAGCTGTCTGGACAGGTCAGACGAAATTGGGTTTATTCCCCAGATTTTTTGAGCATAAAAAGCAGGGAATTTGTGATGGGGAAGTGGTTCCCTGGTGTGTGCAGGGGGTCCCTCTGTGTGGCTGGAGAATCAGTTCTGGGCAGGTGGGGACATTTCCAAAAGCACTGCTGTGCCTTACAGGATCTGAACAGCAGATTCAGAGTGTCCTGCTGGGCTGGAGCTCCTCTGGACCACAGCCAGCAGCAGCACAGGGAGACTCAGGGACCCAAACCCCAACTTTGCTGTGCTACCTCGGAAAAATCTTGGTTTTTTCACCCTAATCCACTTGTTAGGAGCAGATTCTAATCCCACCTGAGGTTTCTTAGTGCCTGCCCTAAACTGCTGCAGAGCATTTCTGTGCTAAACAGCCCCATCCATCACTGCAGGGGTGGGGGACCATTCCTGAGCAGAGACAGATCTTGGGAAGCACTTCAGGACCCTTTGGGATGAGAGGAGCTATTTAAATCTCAGACTTTATTATTGTCTGTCCCACTCTACAAATAAATCATCTCGCAATATGACTCTGGAAGAAATTACTCTTGCATAAATGAATTCATCCTGTTCTCCCACAGAGAGATGGAAAAAAAAAAAGCCTTTATAATAACTATTAAATTGTTTTACAACCAAAATATTGCCATGTTTGAGTAGTTTCCTACTTGTGACTTTGATAATGAGTTTTTGAAAAGTAACAGAAAATGTTTCCAGAAATTGGAAAATAAGATTAGCATATCTGTTATGTAGGATCCTTTGTTAAGTCAAGCTATTTCTTGTTTGGGTGATAATAGCTGTGCCTTTGTTAATTATTATTTCATATTGTCATTATTAGGCCATTAATAATTTATAGTAAAAGCTGCTTCTTTGTGCTATGTAAATGTTTTCATTCTTATGCATCAATTCCTTATTCCATTATTAATGTGATTCATAAATACATTACATTTAGATCCTCATACAGGAGAAGAGATATTTGCTACTATATTTTCCCTTTTGCTTGGATGTGAGGTAGAAAAAAAAAGTGTGAAGGGAAGAAGTCCAGAGAGTTTTTAGGGGATGTACTCTCACCTCTGACATGGAGCAGGGGGATGATTGTGACTGAGCAGCTCTCATATTCCCTTCAGTAAATTGTTATTCATATTTCATGGTTTGTCAGCCTGATAGGTTTGCCCTTGCAGCCTGTGCTGGCTCACAGGTTTCCTAAAGCCACAGGACTGGGATTTGGTAAATTCAGAAAGCCTTGCTGGGAGTTCTCAGGGCTTTTCCCATTTACCTGCCCTGGGTCCTGGGTGATTGTACCTGAGGATTTACAGGACACCTACCCCAGTGTGATTGCATCCCACAATTCAAAAAACAACACTGTGCACTCCACAACAAAACCCAAAGCCCTGGTCTCCCACCTCCTTCCCTTTTGTGCTGTCCTGTGCAATTTCCAGAAGGTTCTGCTGTGCCCCAGGGAATGGAGCTGGATTTGAGATGCCCCTCAGGGGACAGAGCAGAGTTCTGTACCCACTGCCACCTCCTTCCCATGAAAATACTCGCAGGAGGAGATATTTTGGGGAAAGAACAGGGGAAAATAGTTCAGAGGTCCCTTTGGTTTGTTTTTGGGGTTGTTTTTTTTTTTACCCCTGAGTGTTCCAAGCTAAAAGAGGGAACACAGTGGGAGCTGAGTCCTCCCTGGGGAATTCAGTGACAGATTTTGACCCCAGCAGTGAACAAAGCCCTGTGGTGTGCTGGTGAGGGTCCAGCAGAGCGGGTTAAAAATGGGGTTGTGCTGGTGTGTATTTATCTTTCAGCTGGATTATTGTGGGGGTTTGGCAGGGCTCTCAAACACATGGCTGCTGCACAAGGAAATCTAGCAATCAGCTTAGCTTGAAACCCTCTGTTTAAAGTCTCTTTGGATTTTGGGAGGGCTCTGCAGCTTTGGTGGCTGGCTTTGAGCCTTTGACCTGTGCTGGTTTCCATTGCTGGAACTGGAATTTCTAGGTTATTCCAGGTTATTATTTCTAGGAACTAGAATTTCTGGGTTAGGAGGTTATCAGAGCAGTAGCTGAAACGCCAGTCTGTGAGGGGAAAGTCAACTGGAGCATTATTGTGTTAAGGTTTATTACTGCCAGGACAAGGTTATTTGTCTTTTATATCAAAACAAGAGGAGACACCGATTTTCCTTCCAGTGTCTGTTCATCACCACTGGGAGGCAAACCCAGTGTCCATCCCCCGATGAAACAGTGAGAACTCCCAATTTAATGGGAATTAAAACAGTTTAAATGCTTTAATACTTATTGGCAGAAGCTGTCCAGGTTTAATTGATCCCCTCCACATCCAGTGCTGCAGCACAACTAACTAATGCCATCCAGTGGCAATGGCACAGCATAAATCGAGTGTGGCAGGCAGGCTCTGGCCAGTGCAAAGCTTAATTAACCTGAAAAAGGCACTAATGAGCAGCAAGTGGTCCTTCCCAGCAGATGGCAAAAGCAGGGGATTTTAGAACTGAGAAATATTTATAACTCCTCTCCCTCAGTTCCATAGAACAACCCAGTCAGGCTGCACAAGGTTTGCCTGGTTGGGTGGTGGATTTTGAAACAAAGTTATTTGTCACCCAATTTTCTGCTTTACTGCACAGAAAATTTCAAGATTTTCCTTGAAATGCTGACAAGATGTTTCTCTCCAGGTAAAAGCCCAAGATTGGTTTGAGGAGGGTTTTTTTTGCACTGCAGAACACCCCCAATATGAAGAAATTGACTCTGATTTGGTTATTTCTGCCTAAAACATGCAAGAAAAATAAATCTAGAGACTGGATCTCTGCTACACTTTAGACTTTTGCTCGCCTCCAAGACTTCACTGTAGAAACAGCTCAATCTTTTTTTCTGCATGGAAAAAACGGCCTCACTCTGCACTCTTAATGAATGCAGATTTAAGTAATTCTGTGTTTTGCTGCGGGGTTTTCAGCCACCTCTAACGGGCTCTAATTGCTGCTGCTCTTGTGCTCCTCTCAATTCCAGCAGCCCCCGGTGTGAGCGGTGAAAATTCCCCATTTTCGGGGCAAAGGACGTGTGGGAACTGCAAAAAGCAGCCCTGGGGTTTGGGAGCGATGGGAAATCCTGCCTTGCTCTTGACCAAATACTGAATTTTTAACGGCTCTGTTCTGTTCTTGCTAACTGGAACGTGATGGCAGCAAGACAGAGTTTGCTTCCTCCTGTCAATGTCAGCTCGTGCTTACTTGGCCAAATGTAAATTTGGACCAAATGGCCAAATTTAAGTACATCTAAACCCCAAATTTTATGTAAAATTACATTTAACTCTTATTTACAACTTTATGCTCAATTGTAAGTATACCTAGCCCCCAAATCTTACATAAAATTACAATTAACTTTCATTTGCAACTTTATGCTTGAATTAAAGTATACCTAAATTAAAGTATACCTAGCCTCCAAATTTTATATAAAATTACAATTAACTCTCATTTACAACTTTATACCCAAATTTAAGTATACCTAACTCCCAAATTAATATAAAATTACATTTAACCCTTATTTACAACTTTATCCATATCTCTAAGCAGTACAATAACCAATGAATAGTCACTGCAGTAAATACTTTGGGAAATACTTCAGATTTTATCAGGAACACCCAGGGATGGGAGCAGATATCTGCACTGAATGTCTGCAGTTAACCACAGAGTGAAAACTTTTTATTTAGTGCTGTCTTTGTGAAGGTTGGACCATCAGAATTTGGTAAAGCAGTGAGCTCACCTTGGATGGGAATTTCTCAGGGTGTGTATGAGAAATTACTGGGTCAGTGCTTCAGACTCAGAGCTGTTTCCCACTTGGTTTGTGAACACAAATCGAGGAGTAAAATCAGTAAAAATCACTTTTCCAGGTCTGACCTCAGTGACAGGAGAGATTCCTGCCTGAAGTCACTTGCCTTTTTCTTTCTGGGCAGAAGTTTTCTCTCCCCAACAACTCAGCAAAGATTTGCAAGGTTTCATTTAGATAATTTAAACAAGTGATCTGAGAGAGCCTGGCTGATTTTGACCTCAAACAAAACGAGTGATTCATGTGAACTGCACTCCCAGCAGACCAGGAGGGTCCTTAATGAGCATTTTGGGGCCACAACCCCTTCCACGGGCACATCTGGGGCTTGAAGGGAACATCTGCTCTCCATCTCTGCCTCGCTGCTGTCACACAGCTGCAGATCTGCTGCATCACAGGCTGAGACTGAGCCATAAACCACAATTTCTGGGGCTGGCTCCTCTGCCTTTAATCCCTCTCCCAAGCTGTTTATACAAAACAAAATTTTTACAAAATCCAGGGAGGCAGCTCCCCAGTGCAATCTGGGGACAAAGGTGTCTTTGGCAGTGACATTAACCCAGGTTTCTCCTTGGTGCTGTCAGTGAGGGACAAAATCCACCCAAGAGCCTGCCTGCTTCCAGCACTTGGCCAGAAATGCTCAAAATCCAGTAAAAATATCCAAATATTGTGAGTACCAATGGCACACAGGTCACTGAGTAATTTGCATGGTCTAATAATGAAATTCTGTCTCTCTTGGACTAGAGCCCTTAAATATATATATTTTTTTTCCTGCATATTGTTTTTTTTCCTGCCTGAAAACAACCGCCCAGCACCGAATGCTAAAATAGAATTATTTCCATTTATTTTGTCACTTTTTCTGGAAGATGCAGCATGCAGGCTTTAAGTTAAACAAAAAAAAAAAGAGCCTGAATTATTTGTGTGTAAGCTAAAAGGTCATGAGTAATTTTTTCCTGCCAACTAATACGTATTGCCAAAAGAACATTCTATTCAGACTGAAGAATATTAAAAGATGTTGACAGGCCAGAAGACCTTTTTATCTGGGAGGAGCAGCGTTAATTATGCCACATTGATTTAAACTCAGAGGGGCCTGATGCAGCAGTTAAAATTCATCCTGTTATTCATTTGCCAGGTGTGTTTTACAGCTGTCACATTTAAGAAAATGCAGGTACTGCAAGGCCCAAGGAATCACTTGCCTTAAACTGGTCTCAGGCTCTGTGTGTTCTTGGCTTTTTGGTGTTTGTTTTGGTTCCTTTTTAAAGGTTTTCTCGAGCCCTTGGGCACAGCAGTGAGCTCTGGACAACAGCTAAAGGTGAATAACATTATTTATGTAAAGCATAGCTGCAATAATTTTCTTTAAAAAAAAAACCCTTGAAATTATGGTACTTACTTCTGGAGTATATGATCGAGTAAATGTCATGATTACATTTAATTAGATGTATTAAATTTAATTAAATGTATTGTATCATTAATTAAAAATGCCATTTTAATTAGTATGAAGGCCAGAATCTTTTCTGTTCCTACATATCTCAGTCCAGGCACTTTGTTAGGCAAGGAACTTGACAGTGATACAAAATCTGGTCATCTGGGGCTAAAAAAAGTCCTGTAATCAGTCAAAGAATAGCTGCATGACTGCTCAGTGACTTGATGCAGGAGCACAGAATTAATTTATGCACGATTGCCCAATTATTCCATGCATGTGTGCCAAATTATTCCATGCATGAGTTCCCAATTAACTCCTGCATGAGTGCCTAGTGCTGCATGTCTGAACGGCCATTTACTTTATGCACAAGCACCCAATTAATTTATGCAGTTCATGATTAATTAAATGAGGAGCAGCCCCATGCTGGGGTGCAGGCACCAGGGCTCCTTGGGGATGAACTTTTGTGGTTGTAGACACAGTCAGGACGTACAGAATGACACAATATCACATTTTCAGAAGGTTTCTGTTTGTTATGGCCCCATTCTGCCTTTTAAACAGTTTTTACAAACCTTGAGGGCAACTTCTAGTTGGTTAATGGCTTTTTTTGTTAATTATTCTATTGGTTAGTAAAAGGTGTTTTACCTGTCCATCAAATCTCCTTATTCTCGGATTGGGCTCAAATTTAGAAACAAAGGGACATTTTCTGATGTAGCAGTAAATAAAGATACTGTGTTCTGATTGCATTCATTTGGCACAGGCTGGATCACTTGGGAACTCCAGATCCAGTTCCCACCTTCATCAACAATCTCTTAGGAGGTTCTGGGCATGGCATTAACCCTTCTTGTGTCTCATCTGTACATCAGGGAAAATAATCTTCCATTTATCCACACTGTTGTGGCTGAGACATTTGTTAAGTGAAGGTGGGGGCTCTGGATATCATCAACATAAAACACAACTTGTTGTGTCATTAAGATACAGCTGCTGGTATAAAATATTACAGAATGAGAGCATTGCCAGCCATTTACATATCTTAAAATAAATGGCCACATGTGGTCTCTGTCCCTCCTCCTCCCCATCCATCTCCTCTCCCTTGCCAAGCACATTCCCAGCACTGAAATCAGCCCAGGGATTGTCTCTCCAAGAGCTTTCCACTTGGGCATGGTGAGAGTGTCCAAATTATTTGGAAGCAGGTCACAGAAAGCCTTGGGAATTGTTCTGCAGAGTGGCAGGAAGCCTTCTGCTCAGTGTACAGCTGTGTTTCAAAAATAATGATAAAAAGAGGATAAAAACTGCTCACTAATGTGCAGGAGAGGAGAGAAAATGATACGGTGCCACTGCAGGCACAGGCAGAGCAGAGACAGGCCTTGCACACCAGGAGATGCTGATTTCAATGGAATTACACTTGCTGTAAAATTACAGCTCTGGTGAGTCAAATTATAGATTTCACATCTCATCATTTTATTCCAGTCTCCATCCAAAGGGAAGAAAAAAAAAAAAAAAAGTCCTGTTTAAACAAACCCCCTCCCTATGAAATGAGGCTGAAAAGGATTAAGGATATTATCCTGGTGGAGAACCTCATGAAATAAGAATATGTAAGAGGTGTGCAAAACAACACACAGCAGGGGGAAGGAAACTCCTCTTTAAAACTCCTATTTAGCCTTTCTCATCATACAAGGACAGGAGAGATGGATCACTTACAAATCTGAAAAAGGCTGAAGGCAATCAGGGGTTTTCACACAAAGAAAATTTACTCCGTGGGACAGATAAGGATTTAGTGGGATTCAAAGGGGATTAGACATTTGTATGGATAATGGGAACATCCACAGCTCTGGTAGATAAGAAGGGAAGGAAAGATAGAAACGCTCCTGTTTCAGGGCATGGCCAATTTCTGAGAGACAGACAAACTTTCCTGTGATAAATGCTTTTCTTCCTCTGGAAAATGCCTTTTTGTGAAGTGCAAGTGTTGTACAGTGATTTTTCATGCCAGGGAACCTTCCAATGGACTTGGCTTCAAAAGTGTTCCTGTTTTCTTGTTTTCTTTCAATTTCCTCCAGGCTGGGGAGTTGGGTAGGGAGGGATGTGCTGTGGGATGGTCTGCTGGAAAATCTGCTGGAGGTGGCAAACCTCCTTCCCATCTCTGCATGCCACGGCCAGGGAAAAATCCTGCACCAGCTGAAATGCTAAAAAAGATCTCGTTTTCTTCCCAGCGTGGAATTGCAGAATTTAAATTTGAAATTTAAATTTTTTTCTTGGAAGACATAAATTAATCTTTTAGCCTCAGGGACAAGTCTTAACTGTTAGTGGATGTTTTGTTATAGATTACACAGTTATTCTTTGTAAATAATGAATGCCTGACCAACATCTGACCAAATCTGTTGTTCTGTTGTTGAGCAGATTTTTTTTCTTGGCTTTTTTACTATTAGAAAAGAGTCAGGGAAATGGAGTAAGGTAATTACAGAGGATAATTACTTTAAATGCTTTTAGATCTGAGCTGCTAAGAGGCTAGCTGTGCAAAAGGAAAGTAACCATGATAAATATGGCATGGAACAATAGAGAATTCAGGCAGAAAGAAAGGATCTGGTGCAGTTGCACAAGACATTTTTGGCAACAATTCCTTGTAAATCTCACAAATGAGTCCAGGTATTTAATAGGCAATTAAAGACAGCCAATGTAAATTAATTAATAGCAGACTCTTAAAAGTCATTAGCTGCTGTGTAATTAATAGAAAATTATAAAGGAAATAAATGCTTGGTTACAGCCTTATTAAGATCTGAATGTTACATCTTCTTCTGAATTGATTGGGATGATAAAAATTCAGGGGAAAATATGGAAAGCACCATTAAATACTTGCCAAATCCGAGCAAAATTTCCATAGTGAGCAATCACCATTCCATATTTCAGAGGCTGACATTCAGAGTGTTTCAGTGGAGGTACTGGATGTGAGCTGGAAGAGGTTTATCCCAGTCCTTCCAAAGCTGGATGGAGATCATAAAGGAAGTTCAGCAGTCTCGGGTGGAAGGTCTCATCCATTATTCAATTAGCAATAAATTAACTGCTGCACGAGCTCAGAATCAGCCTGAGTCCCAGTGCTCCCTGCCATGCCCATCCACAGATCAAATCCTACAGGAAATATGAGACACAGGACAGTGCACTGAGGATTTAATCAGCACAGTCAGTTTGATAACCAGGATGGAAGAGCAAACAGAGCTTTGAAGATTTGATCAAGATTGGTAACAGGAAAGAAGACTGAATCAACTTCTGCAAGGAAGAGACACTGCAAAATGTCTAAGTTTGTTTGTGTGATGTTTAATTAACCTAATCATTGTAGTAAAAAATTACCAGTCTCCCTAGAATGGTGTATAGGCACATGTAGCTCACAGTAAATTGGATTCTGATCACCAGTCAGTCTCCCCCATCTCCCTCTCAATCATCGACAAAATCCAAGTTCATTTTTCATTCTCATTGTCAGTCCTGGCCTTGCCTGGGCCCCTGGAGGAGCTTCTTTGACTTTTCCATCATCATTCCAGCTTGGGTCTCACCCTGTGCCCACAGCTCTGGGGCTGGGGATTGACACTGTTTCACACCACAACCACACAGACTCTGAACTTCAGAAGGCTGAAAATGACTCCTTGATTTTTGGGATGTGTCTCCCTTTTATACTATTCTACACAGACCAGTTGGGTTGGGGACACAAAGACAAACCTCTTCACTCACATTGCTCAGAGCAGAGGGACAGCAAGAAGTCCCTCCTAGGGAAAGGAATGAATAACAAAGGTACAGCTACAAAAACATTTCTCCTGTTTACAGAAAATTCCCTGGGAAAAGAATTTCAGAAAACCAAAACATCTCAGGCACCAAACCAGGGCTACAGGAGCCTGATATTGCACTGGACATCAGGAGTTCCCTCCTCTGCTAGGGACTAAAAATCAGTGTCTGCCACTTGTTAGTATTGCAAATTCATCACTGATATCCCGGAGCCTCTGACAGAGCTGTCCCCTCTCTCTGATTGCTCCACAAACTTTTCTGTGAAGGAGAGCTCCACCTCCTCACAGCTTTACTGAACCCTCAGCCTCTTTTTCCAAAACAATGAATTGTCACTTGCAAACCCGGCCAGAACAAGGAGATTTCCTGGTGCTGAGAGCTCAGCCTGTGAGATGCTGTTTCTGGGATCGCTCAGCAAGGAAATGTTCTGCTAAAGGACCATAAAAATCTCTTTTCACCACTCCTTTGCCTCCCTCAAGACTACACAAATAGTTCCAAAAGAAGGGGAAATGTTTTACTGAAGAAATAGCTGCTTTTCATATTTCTGTTTTTTCTTTTTCTGGCTGATTTTCAGAAAATGAGTGAAGAGCAAATGCCTACAAATGCTCTGCTTTCTGCCTATTTTGAAACAACAATTTTTTCCTTTTTTTTCCCCAGAAAGAAGTTTCTTTTTCCCAGCAGAATCAAGAGAATGTTGGTTTTTTTCTAGAACCCCCCTGACAAACTAGTGGAGTATATTTAGGGATGTGGAAGCTTATAAGAAAAGAAAAAAAAATAACGAAAGAGGCTGAGAGCTATTTCAGGCTTTTTTTTTTTTTGCAAGTGGAGGTGTTGGAAAACTGTACTTACCCTTAATATTTCCTCATCCTTTTCTACTCATTTTCAAGTCACAAAGTTTCTTCGAGGAGAACTGACCTCGTCAGAGACTTTTTGGGAATGAAACATTCTGGTGAGAAGCTGAGGGTGTTTTAACAATCAACAACAGACCAACACAGAGATCCTCCTGAGTTCCCTTCTCTAATATCCCCCAGTCTTGCTGTTACACTGACAGGAAATCCTTTCATGTGAGGTGTAAGGTTGAACTGTGAGTTTTCAGTCATCACCAGCTGAGAAAAGCTGCAGATTTCTTTTTCCAAAACTTTCGAAAGTTTTTCTGACCTTCTGTGGTCAAGTATCTCTTAACCTGATCTGTGATGTTCCAATTCCTTTAGATCCTCTTTCCTTCCAGAAATTGCACCCTCCATCTGCTCTATTTAATACTATACAAACCCATGTGGATTCAATCTTAGAGTAAAGCAAACGTTTTTCTACCTTCAGCAATTGCCAAGGATTGTTAATTGAAGTCAAACTTTCCAACAGTGTCTGGAATTTCATCCGGAGCAGGTGAAGGAGGGTCAGCCCCTGAGAGCTGGGAGAGGTAACCAGGGGAGCTGCCCAAGATACAAATAAAAGAGAAAAAACCCCACATCTTTGGGTCAGGAAGATTAAAATTGTGTCCAAAACAATATAGGTCAAGGTGGATTTACAGACGTGTGGGAAAAGCTGGACTCTGTGGTTGGGAAATCTTCTGCAAACTCCCATTGCCTCTTAAGCTGTGGTGGCCTCTTGAATAGACTTTATAAACACAAACTTTATTCACTCCTGTAATTCCCTGGGGTTACAGGCAGCAGGGTCTCTGGATGGGGAAAGGAAAAAGACCAGCAGAAAACCTGAAATGATGAGGACAGCAGTGGTAAAAAGGAACTACTGACAGCAGGAATTGTTGCCAAGTCAAAAGGACACAGAGAATTTGAGCTGCACCTGAATTACCTCTGCTGAGACAGACACACATCCACAGGAGGCAACACTTCCAGGAAAATCTGGTTTGTTCCATCTTTTTTTCCTATTGTTCTTCCCTCCAGAGCCGTTCAAACTGAAAATTTCCAAAACAATGAATTGCCACTTGCAAACATGGTCAGAATAGGGCAGGAACTCACATCATGTGAGATTGTTTCTGGGATAGCTCAGCAGTGAAATTCTATGCTAAATTACCATAAAAATCTCTTTTCACCACTCCTTTGCCTCCCTTGAGGCTACGCAAATAGTGTATATTTATTTTCTGAACTCCGGTTGAGCAGGAACCTGGCACAGCAGAGGTTTTCCTCTCTGTCCTGAATTGCTCCTGGCATCCAGGAGCAGAGTGGAATTCCAGGATTCTGATGGGATCAATTCTGCTGATGGAACCATCCGTGAATCACTGTGCGTTGGTTGTGATGCTGCTGATCATTCCCTGCGTTTTCCCCTGCCCCGGGATTGATGGTTCTGTGTTTTTATCTGCCAAAATTGGTTCAGCCCAGTCCAACCTCCCCGTGAGTGCAAAACTGCAGTGCTGAGAACTCCATCCCAGCTAATCCCTGCTCCCATCACAAACCATCCAGCAGAATCTGCCTCTTTATTATTCCCTCTCCTCGCGCTGAGCCCATTGACTGTTAATCTGGATTAGGGATGCTGAGCGCTGACAATAAACGCTGATAATTCTGTTTTTAGCGCCCCATTAGGTGATGGCAATTCTCTCATCTCCCCTGCACAACTCACTGCTGCAGCTCCTGCTGCTCTGCTCCTTTTACAAATGGCATTCTTCAGAGAAAAAAGAAAATGGTTTGTGTTCAGATAATTCGTGCTGCTGGAGGCTTCAGGAACGCTGAGATCGTGGAAAAGAATTGAGTTCTTCAGGGCTTTGGGTTTATTTTGAAACGGGCTGTTGTGAATGTGATTGTCTCTTCTAAGAGACTGGAAGGAGGGGGAGAGGAGCGGAGCACCAAACCAAACAAAACCACCTGTAAAAACTAAATGTATTTATCTGGAACACCCAAGCAGCACATAGGGAACTAGCAGGAAATACAAAAAAAAAAAAAAAAAAAAAGCATTTCCAGGAGGAAATTCAAATTTTCTGCGCCCTGACCTGGAAGCGAAACAAAACAAAGAGTGACAAGAATAAACAAAACCAACTTCTGAATGTATATGTGGGGTCAAATTTAGAAACAACAGGACATTTTCTGATGTGACAGCAAATAAAGACATTGTGTTCTGATTGCATTCCTTTGGCACAGGCTGGATGAAAAGTTCGAATGCTGGCTAAGGAGAGAGAGCATAAAAATGTGTTTTTATGAATCAGAAATATAGAAAACTGATTGTAATTCATAACTCCACGCTGGTTTTATTGTTTCCAAATCACACACCAGCAGTTAGGCAGGAGAATTCTCAGTTTAATATGTAATGAGTGTGCTATTCAGAAGTGTATTTTATTAGGCATTAGGAAGATTTACAGAGCCATCCATATGACACGGATTACAGAACACATCAAGAAATCAAGGATGATTTTTGCTTCTCTACTAAAAAAAATATACTTTAAGTAATTGCTATTAACTTGGCATTACTTACCAGGAGGCCTATTTTGATAGAACAAAATGGAAAGAAAAAGGAGGATAAAAAAGTAAGTAAACATAGAGCTGAATTCCATAAAAAAAGGATTAAGAGTTTCTTTTTTTTTTTTATTTTGAGTAACACGCAGTTTTAAATTCCATCTAATGTAGAGAAATCAAAGGATGGAGCTTTAATGCTAGCTAATACTTAGTTTTCACAAAGGAAAAATGAGTGTCCTCTAAACGTAGTGTAGAGTAATTAAATTGGGCAGAACAAAAGAGGGAAAAGATCAGAAAAATTTTGGTTTTCTGCCCCATGGCTTTTCTTTCCCTCTTTCTTTTTTTCCCCTCGATGTGATTTCCTTGTTTATTTGATTTCATTAGCACTGACCATTGACTCAATCTTTGCGCAGCATCCAGCACTGCAAGAGCTGTTTGGAATTTCAGTGGGTGATGTTTGGAGCCTCTCTGCCCTGTTACAATAATAAAAAACTTCTTCAATTTTGCAAACATTTGGCACAACCTCATTCAGCTTAAACAGGAGAATCCAGTGAAGCTTTGCTGTGCAACAATTTAGCTGCCTGCTGTATTTTTTCATTTGAAAATGAAATTTGGAGTTGAAATTGGAGTTGAATGCTGTGTACCAGAACTCGCTTTTAATGTCTATTTCCTTACCTTGAAAAGAAAAAGCATCTCCAAAATAAAATGAGTGACAACAAGAAAGGAAACCGAGATAATTGAAAATAATAATTAAAAAATTAATGTTTTTTTTAAATTTATTCTGTACTGAGGGACAGAACTTCAACCAAAAAACAGCTTTGCCTTTGCTCCTGCTGGCCTGTGAGAACAGGAGCTGTGTTTGTGTTTATTGCTTGACCACTGCAGTCAGTGGGACCATCTTCCCAGTTTTAGGGAATTCATTTCCTACCTGGGAAAACCCAACCCTTTCAGAGAGCACATTAAAAGGGATTTTCCATGGGCAGCACCTTGCTGGAAGCAGCACAGTTCAATGTCCTGCTCTCTGTGATGCTGCTGAAATCAGGATTTCTGTCCTACAAGGCTTTAGACACTCTTGCCAAAGGACTTGTGTTGATCTGAACTGCAAGGACACGTTCAAACAAAAGGGTGAAATTCAGAATGCAGCCAAGAAGTGCTGTCTTCAGCTTCCTCAGGTAAAACAAAACTGTACCTTCACAACTTTAAAGAAATCAATCCCATCCTGAAAGACTTCCACTGGTAGAGCAGATCTTATGGAAGGGGATTTGTGCATGGAAAACAAATTGAAATTCAACCCTTATTATTCTTCTTCCAGCAAAAAAAAAAAATCCTTCTACCAAGAATGTGCCCCATGTAGGGTAAAGCAGTGAGGAAGTTCCTTAACTCCTACCAGAGTGCCTCATTTCCCCTCTCCCCTCCTACCCACAGAAGGAGTGGTAATTAACCCACAGGTTCCTTAAAGCCACAAGCACCGATTCTTTCGACTGCTGAAATGTTTGAGACTTTACATTATGTAAATGCAAGGAGGCTGCAGTGAAATTTGCTGAGTGATAATCCATCTGTCCTGGCTCAAGGCCAACGTGCAGGCACTGAGGGAGCAGTGGAAGGGAGGTTTCTCTTCCTTGTGGCACAACTCAAAGTGAATTTTTACATTCCTAGAAACACTCACCACGGCTTTTGTGAGCTGGGTGGCAGAGAGTTTTTTACCAGGAGCAGGTCCCACTCACAGAGCTTGTTCATCACTTTTTGCAAATTGCACTCTACACACAAAAATGCTTTATTTTTTAAAAACATGCATGTAGGATCAACCCTTTGCAGCAGCTAACTCCTCAAGCGGAGCAGGCTCAACCTGGTGACTTTAAAACAAGCATAACGACAGAGAAAAATGTATTTTCCACCAGCTTCAAAAGTTAAAGAAGCCAAGATAGAAAGACAAATCCCTCACTGCTGCCTAGCAGGAAGAGAACAGACTGTTAATTTTTTTTACTGCAGTATTCACTACTTACATCTTATTGACTACTTACATCTTCGAATGGCAGGATAATATCTTAAATTAGAGAGGCACAGTCACAGTTTCATTCAAGTGGAAACATATGTGCAATACACTTTCTCAATTCTTTATAAATATTTCTATAGCACACTTTAAGTATTAGGAAGCTGCAAGGATAATTTCATTTATTTTGCTTCAGGAGGGAAATAAATGTTGCTGTTGAGGGGCCTGGCTTTTGTCTGGGATTTTTTAATTGAATTTGCTGTGAGCTGTGTCCCAAGAGATGAGTAAAATGCTCCAGAGCTGTGGGGCCAGACAGGCTCCCCAGGTGAGTCACAGGCAGTCCTCACACCCAAAACACAGCAGACAAGTGCTGTAATAAGAGATCAGCAAGAAAAACTGAAGAGAAACATTTTGGGATGTTCTCAGGGTCCCAAACCCGCCCTAACCTACCCCTGACCCCAGGGATGGTGTGAAAAACGAGTTCCACTCTCTTAGAAAAATTTCTAAGCTTAATAAAAATTAAAAATAGACAATTAGGAGACAGAAAGGCAAAAGTTCCAGCTGGGGTGCCTCACCAGAAAGCACACACTTCTCTTTCAGCTACTGTGTTTTAAGGATTGCTGTTTTACGTATTCAATAGATATTAATGCATTCTTTTCGAGTTTTTATCTGTTTCAAGTATCCCCAATCATCTTATCTGATAGATCTATTTGTGGGTAGCTCCACTCTGTGTGGTAACATGGGTCTTATAAACATTTCTCTCGAGGATTTTAGTTGTTTCCATTTTGATTAAAAACCCAGAAATTTAACAGTTTTTTATGCAGGGCTACAAGGTGATGACCTTTCCCCCACACCTTCTGGTTTGGTCAGTTTAGATGTTACAAAGAAGAAAAAAAACCTAGTCTTTTTACTATTTACACTATGTCACAATCAGAAAATAGATTCATCACTTTTCTAAACTCTATTAATAAAACATAATACAGTACAATTATACATATAGTATTCACTCTAATATTTGCAAAAAGGCAACTTTATAATCTGCATTTATAATAGTCCTCGTGCCCAGGGCTGTTCCTGCCTCACAGATGAGCATCACGTGTGTTTTTCCATTCCAGGTGCCTCTGAGTTGTTGAGAATGACTAAAATCACTCACTGGAGTGTCCCACTTTGTTCCTGCAAACCCTGAAAGTTCAGAAAATTGTTTTCTAAATGGTTTCTGAGATGTTATTACCTTTCTCCTCTCTGAGTGAGTCTGGCAGCAGCCAAATGCTCTGTGCTGTTAAAATGTTTCAGATGCTGCCTGTAGTTCATTGTTCCCTCCAAGCAATTTATTTCATTATAATGTACTCATGGAGGAACATCAGTGTTTAATTATCGGGAGAACTACTCTTAGCAAGCTCAGACTGAAGTCTGAAGTCCTTGACTGTTGGCTGCTGCTCACCTAAAAACTGATGGCTGGCAGCTCAGTGATCTCATGCAAATGATATCTGTGGTGAACCTTGTAATTTTTCTATTAAAATTCTTTTTGGGAATCAATGTTTTCTGACTGACAGAGGGAAAATTTCCTGTGAAGCAGCTCTGCAGCACTGCCAGGGAAAGCAGAGCCTGGGAATGCCTGTGTGCAGTGTGTGAGGGAGGGAGAGAAGTGGTCACAGATCTGGGTTTGCCCTCTGCACTGGGAGGGGAATCCCATCCTATTTCCCAGACACTAATGCTGATCCTCTAGCTGTGAGAAAAAAATTCAAAATAATCAACACGACAGACCTGAGGCAATGGAAGGAAACCTTAAAGTGAACCCTGGTCATTCTCCTCTAACTGCATTATTTATTTGTGAAATTACTACATTAGGCTGCAACCTAATAGCACTCAAGGTAAAGAATTATTTTATTCGTTTCCTTGTAGTAATTTAGAGGCACTATCACTGTTTTCCCAGCCTGGATTATGGGCCCGAGTTGTGACCCGAATTCCGAGGATTCCCCTGCAGCTGCTGAGCTCAGGGGTGTGAATCACAGCAGTAACACACTGCTGGGTGGGTCTGGAGCTCTCGGCATGGAAAGGTCTGCCAAAGCACGGCAGGAGGACTCAGGAGTGAGGCAGGGAAATAACCAAAATCGTGACAGAATGTGCCGGGCTTGGCCAAGGAGATGAAGCAGCAAATTGTATGGGGAGAGGCTCTTGGTGTGAAAAACATGTCTCACTCTCTTTTAAAAATTTATAAGGTTAATAAAAAATAAAAATAGACAATTAGAAGACAGAAAGGGCAAATGTTCCAGCTGGGGTGCCTCACCAGAAGCACACCCCTCTCTTTCAATTACTGTGTTTTAAGGATGGCTGTTTTANGCAGTGGAAATGTATATTTTTGCTTTTATGTATAAATGTATATTTTATGTCTAAATTTAGTCCCTCTGTGACCACTTGTGCTTCAAAGCTGCCACAATACCTTTTTTTTTTCCTGCTTTTTAATGTATATAAAGACCACAAAACTTCCCCAAGTGTCCCTGGGTGGGTTTTGATGGTGCAGGTGCCAGAGCTGGCCAAGAGCCTGGAGAGGGGCTGAGCACAAATACATCCCATGGCCTGGCTGGGAGCCAGAACATCCCAAATCTTATTCCCAAACTATCCAGATGTGTCAGGATCTCCTCAGGAGCTGATCCCAAGAGCTCTGCAGGAGTGGGACATGCCCTGCCTGCAGTGCAACCCTGAGGGGAAGGAATCCTCTGGGAATTCTGAGGTTCCCTGAAGCCAGCAGTGCCCACTGTGTTCAGCACCTGTGGCTGTTTTCAGGTCGGGTGTGGATTTGGGTGACAGCTCTGGTGAATCCCCTGCTGCAGCTGCCTGTTCAGAGCCCTGCAGCTCCAGGTCTGTTTGTTACCACTTGTTTTTTTGGTTTTTTGTTTTTTTGTTTTTTTTTAATACATTCTCATCTTGTAGAACCAGCCATGCATGATTGTAATGAGTGATGGCCTGATTAAATCAAAAGCAGACATGGAAGGAACCCTATTAATCTGTAAGCATATGTGATGCTAACAGCCATCACAACATAATGTTGCAATTATCCTAGGTAGGCAAGAATAATTCCCTCTAATTAAATTCTGAGGATATAGATTTGGATGCATGTTCTGGATCCTCTGTCATTTCTGTGCTGCCAAAAAGAAAGGTACCAGAATTATTTCCAGTTAGCCTGACCACGTGAATTTGATTCCAAATTCATTCCAGCACAGCCTGCCTGGGGACAGGCTTTGCAAATACAATGTGCTATCAAAACAGATCATGTGTTCTCAAATGTGTCAGTGGCATCAGTCTCTTCTTCCTTTCTTCTTTTTTTCCCTCTCCTTCTGTGGCAAAATAAGCTGTAATTTCATATCAGATTATGCAGCTTCACAATCGTATTTTTAGCAGCATCAGAGTAATAGTAAAGAATGTGTAATGCACTGTAGGATTTAGATAAAGCAGCCTCACTCTACCCATCAGCTGCAGCCCCAAAGACCCCTCTGGCAATCCTTGGAAGGTGGAGAGAGAAATACAGTTTTGGACTATTAATTTTCAGGAGTTTTTTGGTTTGTGTTTTTTTTCCCCTCCCCCTCGTACCCCACCTGGAAAATCTGCAGACTGCTTGTCATGCTCATTTTGATGGTCAAATGCTGAAATTCTCTGTCATCTCCCACCCCCCAAAAGTAATTCAGTATCACCTGCGGAGTCCTGTCCTGGGGACACCCATGAGATGTGCAGCACCCTCAGACTCTGGGGTGCTCAGGGTTTTGTTCCTTTCTGCTGGTGACTCAAACCCACCCTGCTGCAAATCAACCCACGTGGGCCTCATCATCTTTAGGTGCAGACAAAGTTCTACCTAAAATTAAAGAAGGCTCAATTTGTCTTCAAAGGTTTTCTGTGTAATGGAGGCCCAGGCACACAAACAATATTTATGGAAATATTTCCCCAGTCACAAATCCCTCTCAGTGTCCACACAGTCTGATTTGGTGCTGGGGAAGGTTTGGAGTTGGGGTGAAAAACTTGCAGTTCCATTAGCCTTTATCACTTTGGAAGATCAGAAATAAAACTGAAATGGTGGCTAATGAGGATATTTGATGGTTTTTAGTGACTTTGATATAATAATTGACTTCAAATGTATGGTTTCAAAGCAGTTTGATGAGATTTACCCTCCTGCCTTCTGTATCTATTTTATTCTTATCTCGAATGTCTGTTACAAAGAGACCTCTCCATTGCTTTGTACTAAAACTCCTTTTATCATTTAAAGATTCTTGAAAAGTGTAAGAGGAGAAAGAAATTACCAGGAACGCACCTGATTAATTCAGAAATTAATTGAGGCTAATTTAGATGACACTACAGCTTGATGACTTTCATTAATAAATAAAACTATTATCAAAAGGAATACACATTTTTTTTTCCCCTAACTTTGAGTGTACCTGTTTCAGCTCCCATCTCCTGCCTTTGGGCAGGTTCCTTGTCTGAGCCCCTGCTGCTCACAGCTTCATGTGATGGTGACAGGGAGCCTTGAGAACCAGTAGAGCATCAGAGCATGCAGGGGATCACCTGACATTCTCCTACAGCAAATTTATTGCCTGAAAGAAGTATATGTACAGAAGGGAAGTGAAAAAAATATATATATAATTGAAGGTCCATTCTAAAATGAGAGGCATCTGATTTAAAAAAAAAATCCATTTGCCTTGTTTTTTTAGAAAGTCCATTTCTCTTTTTGTAGCATCTATTTTTAACCAGCTGATTTAAAATTAATTATTTCGTGTCTGCCATGACCCTTTTTGCACAGAGACCTGTCTGAAAGAGTCATTGATCCCCTCTCTCACAGTGTGTTCACCAGCAGCAGAAGCAGGGCTCCATCTTTTAATCTCCAAAATGAAAGGAACAACAGAGGTCACTGTGGACTTGTGCTCTTCAAAGTGATTAAGGCAGAGCTGAGAGAGCTGGCAACAAGGCCAGCCTGCTCTTCATTTAAGTTTTGATATATATATATATTTATTTCTCTCTGCTCCCCCCTCACCTGGGACCCTCGTGTTCCTGAGTCCAGGGAGAGCTAATTAAAATGGCTTGTTCCTTTTAAATGAGTCTGCAAAGCAGCTTGGAACAAAGGCAGAGCAGGTATCATTTTAACATCCCTGCTTTGAAAAGCAGGGGGTTGTCCTTTGCTGTCTCTCAAGCAAAAATCTCTCCTGCTTTTGTTCCTCCTTTACCCCTACCTTTAAATGGTATTTATTGGAGACATTCAACCCACTGCCCTGGAGACTAAAAACCCAAGAAAAGTGGGCAGTGTTGGAGAGTCTGCTGCATCAGGTGTCTTGCCTTTTCCCCCTCTGTTATTTTGCAGTAAACCCCATGAAGAGAAACTGCCCATGTCTGAAAGAACCTCCAATAACAGGCATCAAGAAAAAAAAATACTATCAATTATTTTCACACCATTTAAGCACTGAAATCTGCTGTTTGCAAAGCAACTGCTGTCACCCTTGGATCTTCACATTCACTTGGACTTTCAAAGATCCTGAAGCAAATAGACCAAATGAAAGGAATTAAATATGCTTTCCCTGTAATGGAAAGAAATACATAATGAGGCAGCAGTTTCAAGTCTGCTTGATTATTGTGTTCCAGTACATTCCAGAGCTGACAGCCAGACAATAAACAGCACACTGAGGGGAAATACACAGCTTTAGCATTAGGATGATGGGCATCCCAAGCTGAACCTCGTGCTGTAAATTTTATAGAATAGTTACTTTCCTGAGGCTTTCTTTCAGTAGCTTTTACAGTAGCTAAGACAAAAAAAATCGCACAACTTTCTGATGTGAAGACATTTTTAACTTTTGATCATCCAGCCCTGGGGGTCTGATGGCTGCAAACACAACCCAGCTTTGTGCTGTACATGGATCTTTTTTCAGGCAAATGTTTAACCTGGCATTCCCAACTCTGGCTGTCTGCCAGCACCAGGGAGAGGTAAATGTCAGTTATCAGATTGCATTGCCCATTCCAGAAAGGCCAAAGTCATCCCTTCCTGCTGCTCTGGCACAATAAAGAACTGGGGATGAGTCTGAGACTAAGGAGCTTGATGTTGTTTTACACCACAAGGACACAGGCTCTGAGATTCACAAGGCTGAAAATGACTCCTTGATTTCTGGGATGTGTCTCCCTTTTATACTGTTCTACACAGACCAGTTGGATTGGGGACACAAAGACAAACCTCTTCACTCACATTGCTCAGAGCAGAGGGACAGCAAGGAGAAGTCCCTCCTAGGGAAAGGAATGAATAACAAAGGTACAGCTACAAAAACATTTCTCCTGTTTACAGAAAATTCCCTGGGAAAGGAATTTCAGCAAACCAAAACACCTCAGGCACGGGACCAGGGCTACAGGAGCTTATTCTGGCTCTTTACATCCTCTAATAAACTGATGTCTTTTACCCACAGTTGCTGTGCTCACCCACGGACTTGATGTTTCCATTACAGGAGAGCCATAAAAATCCTTGTAACTGGCCATTGCTGTGGCAGATTTACAAACTCCTTTTTCTTTTTTTCTCTCTCCTCTCCATTAGATTAGATGGGAAATTGTAGCCAGAGCTAATATTAAAAATGCCTTCACACATTAACTTAAGGCATTGCAGCCTCACTAACAGGATGCATTGGAAGCTATTCTAACTTTTACATAGCAGGCTATTAAACCATAAATATGACATCTTTTGTGTGATGCCTGTTGTGTATAAATTACACAGCAATACTCTATTTGTCCTTCTCCCCAAGGGGTTTGACAGCAGCTGAATTTGAAGGGGCTAAAACAAGTGAAAGAACCATGTCCAGGCTGGACTGGGACAGCCCTTAATGCTTAATTAATCCACTTAATGATTAAGTGGGAGCTGCCATTCCCATGGAGGTGGTGCTGACTTCTCCCAAATTCCCAGAACTGCCTCAAATCCTGGGCAGAAGACGAGCACAAGGTCTCCTTTTACCTGCTCAGAGCAGGGTAAAAATTTAACATTTTTCCTCAGAGGTAAAATGTTAAATGTTGCTTTGCCCACAGTGAACTCCATCCCAGCACCAGGATCAAAGCAATGTGGTCTGAACAAGAAAGACTTTTTTTTTTCCCCTTCTAATTCTGTAATTCAAGCCTGGGAAAATGAGTGAAGTGCAATTGATTGCTCAGTAAAACACTCAATTAGAGCAGATTATCTGAAGGAAAAAGAATGGCAAACTAGAATTTATTTTTCTGTGTCATTAGGGAAGCCTGATAACAGAATCACTGCGGAGCCAAAGAGAAAATCAGCAGCAGAGAAGAGAATTAATTCATTTAAAAAACACTCATTGTCGTTTTTTTTTTCTCAGGGGCTTGTTTTGGGGGAAGGATGCTGGGTTTGGAGTTATTTGGGGTTTATTTCTTTGAGTGTTGATTGCATGGACATGGCTTGGACCTTTCTGCTGCTGCTGCTATCCCTGTTTTTTGTCTTCGCTGGTCATTGTCACTGCTGGGTGACATTGCTGTGATTGCAGGGGAAAAGCTCTGAATTCCCAAAATGTGCTCTGGATGGCACAGCTGGAGAAGGGAGAGCACATATTGCTCAGAATAAAATCTCTCTGGCTGCACATAAAGTGGATTTCAAGTGTTCTGTAAAAACTGGGCTGGTTTTATGGATCTCAGCTATATTGACAGACAATATATGGGCAAAACGCCATCGCAGCAGTTCTAAAAATCCTTTTAATGATGTAAAGTGGCAATATTTTTCATCAGTTATAAAGTTATATTGGCTTCCTATAATTCATTTAATGGCAATTATACCAAAGATACTTCCACTTGAAGTAAGTATCTGCAAGAGCTTCAGAGAAATGGGAATACTTGAAAGATATTTGCTTACACAAGCTACACCTTCACAAATGTAACTCAAAAAAGCTGTTTTGCCATTAGTTCTACTTGGATTTGTTGCCTCCAAGCCACTGACAAGTGTCAAGGCACTGTGAAGGCTCAGGAGGAACCCAAAATTCCTGATATTTCAAATTACTCTCCAAAGCTTTCAAAATTGGATTCGACTGAATGAATTCTTGGAAAGAGAGAGTAATAGCTTGTCTCCATTTGTAGCTGGGCCAGACATAAACCACAAGCTTTACTGCTGCTTCCTACACTGCCCAGGAACTCAAAAATATCCTGGGTGATGAGCAGCTGAGGAGGTTTTGGCCAGGCACTGGGACTGTGTTATCTCTGCCCTGAATCATTTTAATGTTTGACTCTGCAGGGTCTCAGCTGGGGCAGCAAAGGGCTGGGCTCCTCCTCAGCCTGCTGAATTGCATTGGCTGTTTTGCTGTAAATGGAATAGATTTGGCCAGATCAAGCCCTCATAAGCTTCACATTTCTGTTAGCTGAGGTGCTTGTTATTGCTTTTCCATGAGTCCCTTTGCCCCAGAACCACCAAATCTGCTGCCCAGGGCTGAGGGTGGACCAGGAAAGCAGATGGGAGAGGGCAGAGCATGGACAAAGTTCAGGGTGGGAGGCTCGTCTCAGCTGGAATCAGGTTGTGCCACTTAAATTTGCCTGCCCAGAGCCTTGGGGTGGGTCAGGAGAAGCAGAAATTAGGAGGAGCAGAAATGAGAAGGAGCAGCTGCCTTCATCTCTGACTCTTTTTCTTTCCCTGGTGTTCATTTCTGTGTGGTGGAGAGCAGGTGTAGCCCTGGTTCTGTGCCTGAGGTGTTTTGGTTTGCTGAAATTCCTTTCCCAGGGAATTTTCTGTAAACAGGAGAAAGGTTTTTGTAACTGTACCTTTGTTTTCATTCCTTTCCCTAGGAGGGACTTCTCCTTGCTGTCCCTCTGCTCTGAGCAATGTGAGTGAAGAGGTTTGTCTGTGTGTCCCCAATCCAACTGGTCTGTGTAGAACAGTATAAAAGGGAGACACATCCCAAAAATCAAGGAGTCATTTTCAGCCTTTCTGAATCTCAGAGTCTGTGTCCAAGTCAAGCAGGGCCCAGCTGTGCTGCTGCTCTTTGGGGCTGTGCTGTGATGGACACAGGCTTGATCATAAATATAATTTTCCAGCTTTATAATAAAGGCTGTTACAGCCCCTTCCATCCAAGGGATCGTGTCAGCACTCAGAAGAAATCCCACTTTACCCAACAACAGGAAGGGAGGGCAGGGTCTGGTGCTCTGTGTGAAGATTTCTCTCTTGGCTCTGCATCCTCAAAAATCTGTGTGGCACCTCTGACCTGGGAATGTGCTGCCAGAGGGGAAACTGGCCAGCACAGAGCTGACTTTTGATATTCTCCCTTTTTGGGAGCATGAGGGGCACATCTGTCCTGCCCCTGCCCCAGCAGCCTCAGGGACTGGCTCCCAACCCACTGAGGCTGAGCACCAGATGTGAAAAGGGGGAGACATTTTGAGATTTTTCTGCTACAGCACTTACCAGGGACAAAGAGCTGAGTTCTGGATTTCTGGTTGTGTTTTTTAAGATGCAATAAAAAAATGGACCTGTTTTGGAGGGTAGCTTGGAGGATGGAAACTTATTTTATCCTAAATGCAGGAGGTTAAGTAAACTGGGCTCCTCATCCAGCCTGTTTATCAAACTGGGATTAAACTTGGTTTTACCAGAGTTCCTTTTCTTTATAGACAGTTGTAATCTTCATTACTAACTTTGTGCTGTCACCCAAATTTTGACCTTGATCAAAGCTTCCTTAATTTGTGCCCAGTGATTTGCAAAGGTGCTGCTCTACACATCATAAACACACATGGTTTACACTATAAAAACATGATTTTTTTTTTCCCCCATGTGGAATAACTTTCATTGTAGAACAAATTCTCTTCCAGCCACTGGTCCTATTGGATTGCACTGACAATGGGACTCTTTTATGGTGGGGTAGTGGAAATTATTTTATAGATTACCTATCACTGCTTTCAATAGCAGACAGCTTTAGTTAATGTAGTGGAACTAGGATTTTTCCCCTTGATGTCTGCACTTTGTAGCCTTTTGTTCCATGTGAAGAGATGGAAAGTAACAGAGAGGAATGCACCAAGCACCAGGACATTCCAGTCAGCTCCAAATGTGTGGCTGAAGGAATAAACAGGAGTGGCAGCTAATTTAATATCTGCTGATTTCCACTGGGCTCTGGGGGAAGGTTCTCAGGGATCACACAATGCCTACAGTGAAAGTCTCTTATTTTGAATGGAGTAGGGGAGTGTGTGGGTTTCAACAACTGGGGATCAAGGAACTTGGATAGACCAGAACTCTTAAATTTGGGGGAAGAGAACTCTTAAATTTGGGGGAACAGAACTCTGAAATCTGGGGGCACAGAACTCTGAAATCTGGGGGCACAGAACTCTGAAATCTGGGGGAACAGAACTCTGAGATTTGGCGGAAGAGAACTCTTGAATTTGGGAGAACAGAACTCTGAAATCTGGGGGAACAGAACTCTGAGATTTGGGGGAAGAGAACTCTGAGATTTGGGGTCTAAACAGAGCTAGAACCTGCCACGAGGATTTGTTTTCCCATTTCTTTCTCCCTGTTCTAAGAACTACGCCTCCTGGATTTGTAAATTTTGGGATTCTGTTTTTGGACAAAGATGTCTTTACGTACGTCAGCACATCCCATCATCCCTGCACTGCCAGAAAACAGAGTGTGGGACACACACAGGAGGGAGGAGAGGAGCTGGGAGCCCTGGGGCACGGCTGCCTGTGGGGGAAGTGGGGTTGCTCCTGACAACAGCAGCCTGGTGCCTTCTCACTCGGCTCTCCCCTTGGTTACTTGCCTAAAATACTCATTTACCTCATTCCAAAGCCACTTTTTCCTCATCGTGTGGTGAGTTTCCCACCTTGCTGTCTCAGTAGCTTCTGAGATATTTCAGGACTGCCCTACTTGCAGCAAATGCTGTCAGAGCCTTTTCCCAGGGAGGAGTTAAACTCTGGTCTTTTCTAAGGTAAAAATTGTCTCTTTACGGTGCAGAGCCTTCACTGGGTGGGACTGCTGGAAATCCTGTGCTGCCCAGCCCCTTGAGGTTCTGAGCCAGAACCTCCAGGCAGGTGGGGTTATTCAGGCAGGTGGGACAGTTCAGGCAGGTGGGACAGTTCAGGCAGGTGGGGTTTTTCAGGCAGGTGGGGTTTTTCAGGCAGGTGGGGTTTTTCAGGCAGGTTCTTGTCCAGGCACATTCTCTCCTAAATCCAGAGCACTTCATTAATATCAAAGTATTGAAAGGAGAATCCCTGGGCTGGTCTAGAGGTTTTGATTGTTGGGTGCAGAGCAGGTTTTCAGTGCCCAAGGACAAGAGCAAAATCATCTGCAGAGGCAGCCTGGCAGGTTTTTGGGTCCCTTTCTCCATCACCATCAGGACAGCTCTGCAAAGAGAAATGGCAAACAAGCAGAGCTCCCCAAGCACCCAGAGTCATGTTGGCTCACAGCACTGATATTTTCCTGTAAGGACAGGCTTCTTCAGAGAGAAACAGGTGACTCAATCCTCTCCTGAATTGCTTAAAAAGTACAGATTTTTATTTTCCCTTTATTTTCTTTATACCCCAGTGGGTTTCTAGATGAGATGTCACATGATTTTCATGGTCCAACACCATCTCAACCCAGTACAAATATCCATTTTATGGGACAGCACATAGTTTTGAATAGGAGAGAAGTGTTTATCATGGAAACCTTTTCATGCTCTGAGAACCTGGTTTAAGAGGAATCAATCTCAGCCTGGCTCTGCCCTCTCTGAGGTTGCCTCCAGCCTCTCTTGCTGCCTGTGGCAAAACCACTCTCGGGGTGCTCCTGTCAGCTCACAGCACTTGTGCTCCATCTCTCTGTCACTGCCTGAAATATTTAAAGGCTGGAATGCTGTTTAGCTCCAGTTCTGTACCTAAACCCTAAACCTAAACCAAAGAATTCCATGGGGATCTGAGCAGTTGGTTTCAAAGCTCAGTGATCTCCTCTGGAGGTTGGCTGAGTGAAGACCCATCAGGAGCTATTGGATGAAATACCTTGTGGAATAACACCCAAAATAATTGAAAGATGCCCCCTGATGAAAAAATTCATCACTCACAGCACTTGTGCTCCTTATCTCTGTCACTGCCTGAAATATTTAGAGGCTGGAATGCTGTTTAGCTCT